>JBAMIG010000017.1:6227583-6239592 GCA_037177335.1 Kiunga ballochi | reverse complement strand
GTTATATATGTATTTTTTATAAAGTGTTACTTATATATACAGTATATATATATATGTGTGTGTGTTTGTATTTACAAAACTATACTAGCCTAATGACTGCACACCTTCATCTTTGACACCCTGAGAGTTTTTGCTGTTTTTTATTTCATTTCTCTGGGTATTATTGTCTGTAAAAGCTTTGTGCGTATCCATTTCTCAAGTGTTTTAATCAGGTCTTTATATGAACTGTGGCTCATACACTCTTTTATCAATGAATTGGTTTTAATTCTTGAGAGCTGAAGGGCCAGTTAAATGTTAAATGTGAAGTTAAATGGTCCTAGAGAGTTAGGAGACTGATTGCTATATCCTTCTATCCCACTCTCCCCAACTCTATTGTTAGTGAAGTGATTGCAGTGGTACTTAGTGTATTCATCTGAACTACACAATTCATGGTCACACAATGGTCAGAGTTCTCCGTGTAACACTAAAATGAAACTAATGACAAAATTACTTTCAATAATATTGCTTTCAGAAGCACTACTGTAAACACTGGGTATATTATTTTTAACAGCAACAAAATTTTTATTTAAAAAAAACATTAATTGAACCTTGATCCCTCAGTGCAGATTTTTTTAAGGTAATGCAGAATGAAAATGGCTTCAGCTTGTTTTATACTCTACCTCTAAATGTACCAAATGAAGTTCATTTTGTGGCACTCCAAATACAGCAGATTTGGAAAAACAGAAGCCAAATTTCCCTCTTGAAATATTGTGCTTTTATGGAAACATAATCTATTAACCTGATTCAACTGGATATTAAATTATAACATTATTTATAGTTTTATCAAATTGAATGACTAAATACAAGTGCAATAAATAGCATCACATTTATTATTTTCATATTAATCTTAAAAAGGAATTTGTTAAGAGCAGTAATAAGTGGCTTCTTTCTGTGTCAGACAAACTATCACTTAAACCTTAAGTAACACACCTTGGATATTAAAGACACAAGGCAAGTAGGTTAGAGTAAATATTGTAGGCTTTAGCTGTATTTCCATGATTTGAAACTTTTTTGGATAGTTTTTATGACACTATTTAATATGGAATTCTTCTGAATCCCCCTGAGAGCAGCTAGCCATATGTTCCTGCAGTAGAACCACTTATAATTTCATTGACTGCTCCTGTTTTCCCAAACCTATCGTATCTGTCTCAACCCCTATCCATCACTCAGATTCTACCATTCCTCATCTCAAAAGTGCCCCATAGCATTTGGAGAAGGGCTTAGTGAGGAGTGGAGAAGGGGTGTGTGTGAGTGTGTGACTGCAGTGTAGAAAGATGGTTTATAGACAACAAAGCAAATATTAGCCAACATTGAATAGAGGGGGATTTTATTAACAATTAAAGGAAAAAATTGTACAAAAATGTACAAATGTATTTGCATTTTACAGATCGATTCTGTTGTAGATTTGCAGTTCAACTTGAATTAGTTGTCCTTCTTATGGTGGGGAACTTATTGTGTAAGGTTGTTTCAGAGGGAAATGAAACATGTTCTTTCTGCAGATCTTACATTATGCATTGCATCTGTATTATATAGAACTAAGGGATCCTACACAATACAGCAAAAAAAATAATAAGACAAAGTTCTCAGGACTTTTTTTATATCACTGCAGATTTCAAGGCTTTACGTTATGAAGCATTTTTTAACAGTAGTCATTTTTATAATGATTTTTTTTCATATTTTTTTGTTCATGCATATTTATGCTTGAGCTTAGAGAACATGGTGCAATGTGAGTTTCACTGAGACAATGAGTCAGTGCGAATTTACAACTAAAAACAAACAAATTTGCAGAGCTTGTTTACTGCACCTTGTATAATTATGTTATTGTTTTTGGGTTGAGCAGGAATCACAGAAATGTTTTCCTCCAGTCTTGTTGCTTCCTTTGCTGTAGCTACTATTAACAAACTGTATATGTGGCTGCATCTGAAGTGCTTCAAGATGTGCACGTTATGCCGTCTAATTCAGGATTGCCTTACCAAACAGTAGAAAATGATACTATGTTCTGAAGAAAGTCTCCTCGAAAGCTCATGGCGATGAAATGGGTAATATCTTTTAGAATAAGTTAACATATTACCCTCTACTGGTGGATAGGATCTGTCTGAGGGGACAAGGAAGAAGGAAAGGTCATTAGTCGAGAGAACAGCTCCTTCAGGGTTGAGCAAGAAAGGAGATTGAATATGTTACCAAAGCAGAAAAGAAGAGAAAAACCGAAGGAATTTGGTAATGAACATTGCCGTGGAGGTTGCATTCTCACAGAAAACAAAATGCAATAATGCTGAGGAAACAAGAGGCCAAATGAAAATAAATGTGTCTACATAAACAGACACACATGTAAAACAAATATAAATGCGCACACGTGCACAGTAACACGTATTTATACAATAAGACACGACAGCCCATTTTTTACTTTGCATTTCTTTCTCACTCATCTGTGAATTTCAGCAACTGTGTATGAAATGAATGCAACCACATATTGTACATTTTCAACGGCATCTCAGGGTCCAACAACCATCATCACATGGATGCATTTGCATTATGTCGTGTTGTTTCTACCTCTCATTCTGCTTTCAGTTTATTTACCTTTTTATTTATTTATTTATTTTGCCACGAGAAACCCAAATGATAAGCAGCCCCATGTCGGCACAATTCTGTACCATAAGACGCAACACAGTGAGCTTCGGTAAACATGAACATTTGAGAGATAACCTTTTAAAATTAAACCGTCACTAAATGTGGTTTACAGACCAGTGAGAGTTGCTGGGATAAAGGGGTGTAAAGAAGCTAATCAAACTGGTGAGGGGGGTAAGTGAGGAGATTCATAAATGGGGAAGACCATGTGTCTAAATTGTACACTATAAACTAACTTCTAAATATAAGCCATAGGATATGGATCATGTCAGAAAAAAAGAAGCTTATTAACCCTTAAAGTCATTCAGATACTTGTGGTAGGCCAAACTATTTCATTGGACTATATTTACTGGACAGTTGTTGATGTAACAGGACCATTTTTACTGTATTATTTGTCTTTTAAAGAAATATTACATTAGCATATGATAAAAAAAAAGCCATTTACTGACTATAATTTTTTTTATATGATAATGTAAATATAAAGAATTAGCATTTCAGTTGTGTACAATATGTAGGTACTTGGAGGAAAGATTGAATGAAATACATTACTGTCTTGTCTAACAGACAGCATTTTAACATTGGAGGAAAAAGGAGCAAATATTATTTATCCTGCTCACACTTCCTCCCCCTTCAAATCAAATGATTTATACAAACTTAATATACAATAACTGCTCTTCATACAAAGTACATAAAAAACAACACCCGAGGCTTTAAAAAACACACCTGATGATAATTTCTCTCAAATGCATTACACACATACAGCCTCCATTCCCGTTCCCACCCATCTGTCCCTTTAACAGAATATTATTGTGGGCTTGACACTGCTGTTGGGGTCAGCGTAGATCGGAGGTGTCAAAATTTGATACTGGCCTGCAGGTTGTTGTTGTTTCCCTCCTCCAATATATCTGATTCAAATCAAATGGATCCAAAATCTTTATGCCAAGATTTTCACACTGAACCGTTCATCTCAGTCATGCGTATTGGAGCAGGGAAAAATGTCAAATAATTAAAAAACAAAAAAACCTTTAGGTGAAGACCCTTAAGGACCAGAATTTGACACCTGCTTAGCATGCATTATCTGATAAAACAATATGGTAATTTGTAGCTAATCAGTGTCTTTGATACTCTGCTGAAAAACAAAGACATTTTACATGTCAGTACTTCTAATTAATGTGGCCTCTGTAATTTTTCTGTTTAAGGCTTTTTGCCATTTTGCGCACACTTTGTTTCATGTATTTAAACACTTCCACAATGTTCAGAGGTGGAAAACATGTGTTTGAGAGCTCTTTCTGTGAATTTGTCCTCAGTACTCTCTCATTTCCACAAACACACGCTATAGAAGTTAGTGTGTGTTTATGTGTGTTTAGGCATGGTAGGTTATCTTCTACCCCCAACACAGTAGATGAGCAGAAAGGTATTTAGAAAGGATTTTGCTGGTGAAAAGCAGGTACTCAGTCAAATAATCACTGTAACTGTCCTCTCAATTTGTGTTTTCTATCAGGTGCAGGTGATGTTGTGGAGTGTGGGTTTAGGTGGCAGGATGACGGGTGTCAAGCTCCTCCTTCCTTTCCTCTTCCTCCACTCAATATGTGAAGGTGAGTTCTCCTCTCAATGATTATCTGTAAATCTACAAAGATTAGACTTTCATTTTATGAGTGTGAGGGAAAGGTATTGAAGCTGAATAATTCATACAGTGATCGAAAAGTCTAAATTCAGTGCATCCATTTCAGTTTAATTTGTTCCAAAGTAACGTCCTGATGGCAGAAAATAGAGAATGAGGGTTAGAAACTGTTGATGCTAAAGTTCAATAATTAAAAAAGACTGTGTCAAGACTCCCTAAATAAATAAAAGAAAAAAAGGCTTTAGAAATGCATGTGCTGTCAACATCTAAGTATATGTACCTATTGTTAGTCAGAGAAAGGATTAAGAATATATCATTCCTTTATCAGTGCCTTTTGAAATATAAATCCCCACCCTGCTGTGATAAGAGAAGCTACGATGTGATTGTGATCTTCCCGTCACAACCTTCTTTTTCACTTCTATTTGGGGTGAATTTAATTTTTCATATATTATCCGATTCCTCCAAATTAATTCTCTTTATTTGAGTCAATCTTGTGTGTTGTCTCACATTACAGTTGAGCTATAAGAACAGCTTGAAAATACCTGACAGCTTGCAGAGTGTGACTGCAAAAACCTGAGAAATGGAAGCGGAAGAAAGCTTGGATGTTGTGCAGCGTCATGGTAACTTCTCACAGTGACAGGCATGAGACAAGTCCTATCACACATATTGCTGAAAGAGTGAGGAAAGTTATTAAGTGGCACAACCTTTTTCTATCAAGCACAATGGGTTTATCAGAGTGTCATTCTATGGAGTCTTTGAGTCTCTCGCCTTTCACTCTGACCCCATATTTTGATTATTTCAAAAAACATTTTACTACCTTGTTTTCTTGTTTGCCTTCTCTGTCTGTCCCCTAATCTTTCTCTCTAAACCATTAGCATACTGACCTTGTACTTCTCTTGAGCATTGGCTCTCTGATCCAGCAAATTGGATTGATGATCATAGCTGTAATTATTTTGTTGATCTAATCTATCTGCATTTCTCTATCTGATCCATACTGAATCACTGTAATTAAGGCATAGGTACACACACACACCAGGTATTTAACCCCCATTGTTTTCCCTTTCATAAAACAGGGTGCTTGTTTATGACACCTAAGAACTACACTGGCGAGCCAAAAAATGACTCACTTAGACAGACACATGACAGAATAAAAAGCTCAAAGTTTCAAAGTGCTGCTTTAGTCTATAAAGCACTTTCATATAAGACAGGTCGAGCCTCCCCCTTACACTTCAGTGTGTCTGATGTCTCCTGCTCAGCTGATCAAAGACCATTAGTATGAGTAAAAAAGAAAAAAACAGCTTGTATTGCACCACCTTCTGACTCTACAGACACCAAGCCTGAAGGAAAATGAACACTTCACAGGGTCCAGCATATCCATTCCCATGTAGGGAAATCAAAATAAAACTAGTGTGTATGATATCATCGGTTGCTGTCAGCATTAAAGTGTTATATCAGGAAATAACAGGTTTGACACATTTTATACATGTTATAAGTCTCTTCAGCAAAGTCTCCTTTAACTGAAAATGAGCATATTTAAGGTGCTCTGTCACAGTTTCTCTGTGTGTTTCAAGCACTGTACATTCCAGTAAACCTCCTCCCTCCTCCTCTGTTTTCTCCACCTGCCAGCTTCAGTGTTTTTCCCTGTATAACCTCCAAGTTACTCATCCTGGTTCAAATAGTCTTGGATTGAATAAGGAATAAGAGATTGGATTACAGATTTCTCCCTGTATTGTGGAGATTGTGGAGATTCTGCTTCATCAGAATAAACCATAAGAACCCATTCTCTTGCTCTCCACCCGGTACCCCCTCCTCCTCCAGCCCTCTGCTGCTTACCCAGAAAAAGCAACCTGGCTCTCTCCGCTGAGGTTCCTTTTCCCATATTCCAGAGCCTAAGCAAAAATAAATGTTCTGCCTGATCCTGAGGTTTCAGACTTTATTATGGGGTTACACCCTCTGAGTTGTGATAATAAGGGATGCAATATGTAGTTTTCAAATATGTTTGTTGTTTGGCATAACTTGTAGCTGTGACATTATCAAACCATATCATACCTGCAATATAAAGAGCTTGGAAATGGACTTGTCTCTTTGCTTGGGAATGATTCTAAAGTGTCTACAGATATCAAATTAGCCCCAAAGTGGACAAAATACCTTATTTACCATAAGTTTATACAGTTTATATCTGTATCAGATCTTAGAGTTGAACAAGATAGCATATCAGATATTAGTTTAAAAAAACATATAAAACATTCCATTAGAAAAAGCTTGGTCATTTTGATCAAGTTTTGTATTAAACTGGAAAAATAAAAACAACAATATTTAAAACTACATACAGGTCAATGACTGCTGTAGCATAAAAATAACAACTTTACTCTTGGTTGAAAGGGGATTTTAGTGATGCAGAATTTTTACAGCCTGCTGTGATCATAAATATTGAAGTAAATGATCAGCTTGATTAGTGTACAAACTCTTGTTTTTATTGATTATCCTCCACATTCGAGTCTTAAAGTATCATAGAACTTAAAGAGCTAATCTTCGTAGACTTTGGCAATATTTTTAAAAAAGTATTCTTCAACGCAAATTATATTACAGTCCCTGCATTTGCTGCAGGCTGCACCAGGTTTGTGGTCAGGCTTGTCCTTACCAGATCTTAAATGATACTTAAATGGAAATATGCTAAGTGAAGCACTGTAATCAAATCAAAGTTTTAACAGCTGGCAGCAAGTCTCCTCGCACTTGATTTTATGCTCTAAACATCTCCTCTGAACAGGTGTTTGATTAAAAATGCTGTCCTTAGATTAATATTTGAGAAGTGGAATCTGCGTGCTACATTTCAGGATGGATTTGTGCTATGCTTGCTCCGATTTCAAGGTTAGATGTTTTCAACGTTGTTCATGTCTCACACAGTGTAGCACAGTTATAAAGACTTAAATAGTTGTTGTATATTTTATCCTATAGCAGGAGTTACATATTACATAGGAAGTAGAGTAAAAGTAAATCCGTTGTGTAAAAAGACAAATACACAACATTTATGTTATGTTTATGCATCCACATCAACTATTTTAATAATAACTTCTTGCCTAATGTGCAGATCACTATTGTTTGGCCAAACAGTTTGTTCTGATATGCCTCTGGTTTAACCTACATTATGATTTTCAGCAGTTTGTGCCACAGTAGTGCTCTTATGGGATCAGACAGCCCAGGTCGGCCTGCACTCTTTACACATCAACGATCCTAATGTGTCATTGGGTTTTCTACCTTGGAAAAGTTGTTACTAACCACTCAGTGGAAGCCCAACACCACAAGTACCAGTGTTACATAGATCTGATATCACATTACCACTCTTAATTTGATGCTTGGTCAGCTTTCCAGCTTCCAACAGGTCAACTTGAAAATTTGACTGTTCAATAACTTTCTTGATAAATCCTATGAACTAGGAGAAATCATTTTATTCACTTGATTGAGCAGAATAGATTTAGTTCCTGAATATGAGAATATAAAAATGAATGATTATTTTTTTTCTCTTACACAGGGTCTAATCAGCCCCCACGTTTCATGAACTACTTCTTCTCAACCTACCTTCTTATCTATGAGGACACATCTATAGGTGAGTCTGTGAGGACCTATCATGTTGCATTTGGTGTGTACAGTGTCTAAACAAAAAAAAGTTTACTTATTCACTGTAAGTGGAAATTTCTGTGCTCTGGATCCCCCTAAATACAAACTGGCAAACAGGTCAGAGTTGATCATGTTGCTAAAATGAATGACCTCAGAGGATAGTTTTTGTTCTTGTTTTAAAGGATGAAATCTGTAATATCTGAATCTGTGAAATTCTTGCTACAGAAAAAGCTCATCTCACTGTGCGAGTGTAGGTTTGCACAGATTTAGCAATTCCATTTTATTCTGAGCTTGGTTATTTGAGGTGTCCCACTGCAGCTAGAGGCAGTTGGGGGTTACAGTATGAACACCAGATACCAGGGTGAGTCCAATTCCTCCTCGATCTATTATTCCCCTACTTATTTATTTTTTGCAGTTTTTGTTGGCTGTAGTGATTGACAAGGCAATTTGAAGATGTCTGGCTTTTCATCGTCTCTGAGGGTGTCACTGGCTTGGAATTAAAATCCTGTATATAAGATTGATTTTCTAGAAGTTTTGGTTTTTTTTCATCCCATGACCTTTACTCTCTGCTCGTCTGTCAACACTAATGTGAGTCCTGGAGCGTTTTCTCATGTTGGCTCCTTCATTGCTGTCTTTTGCGCGTGGCCATAGGCAACTTATTATTTTTTACCTTCTTTAGTCTTTTCTGAGTCATGAAAGTTCAAATATCAAACATCCTTTCTATACCAGTTGTGATTTTTCTGTTTTTCTATCTTTTAGCTTTCTACCACAGCTCTGTCACTAGATTTCACACTGCAGCTGGAAAAGTTTTATTGTTCCACAGAGCCTACAGCATACCGTCCTCATCACCTCAAGTACCATCAAGTGTTAGCCGCCAGGTTTTGCATCTTTGTCCAAAAAGGATGAGCCATTGGCTTATAAAGTCAGCAGAAATAATAAGCAGTGAAGGGCATGGGTGTTTTTCCCCGACCAATCTGTTTGGGTTAACCTCTGGCCATGAATTAGTGTTCTCTCCTAAGGCAGCTGGGCTTCAGTCCAGCAGTGCCCTCCACTGGCCCAGTGAGCTGTCAATCATGTCCTTGGTGTTGTCCATAATGGCTTTTTCACTGGTGTGATTGTGAGGGTGGATTGCAGTGACAGACAGTGACAATTTGTCAAGATTACTGCTTATTAGCTCAGCAGATGCCCTTATTGAAGAGGCCCTCAAATTGTTAAACAGAAACACACACACACATAGATCTGTTGTAGTCTATTGGTGCATGTTTTGAGAGCAGGAGATGTGATGTGGAAGAATGTATTTTGTTTGTTTGTTTTGTGTGTGCTATTTCTAAATCTCAACCCAGACCTGTGAACTTAGAAATACAACACAGCATGCTGAAACAATTCAGTAACCCAGCAGTATCTCAATGCTGGTTTCCCTCTAATTTACAATTTGAATAAAGACAGAATAAAAATGTACTTTCACTCTGCTGTACTTCATTTGATTCCTAATTTGCTACAAGCATCATGAACATAACTGACACTGTTTGGTTCTTCAACTGGACATCAAAGTGAACAAGGATCAGGTTTCCATAGCCGCTCTAGCCAGGATGGGTTACCATGGCGCTTGGGCTAAGCTATGATAGTGATGTGACATGATATATTTCGTGCGAGTGGGTTTTGTGAAGTGACACCAATGGCTAACAACTAGCTGACTGACACTTGCACAATGAGATAACTGATACTTTTTAACAGCAATAAACAAAGCCTTGTCCCCAAGTAAAGTTCATCTATAAACATGTGTATGCATTGGTGGTAATATTTGTCCCTACTTACCTGGTTAGACGATCAGCAGCTTTAGTTTAGGGCCCGCGAAGCCAAACTGTGGTCCGTACTGCATCCAGAAGAACATTCTGCACATTATTTACCAGATAGTTGGGGAACACATTCAAACATGTTTGATGTGAGGCTACAGCCACTTCCCTTGCTCTGTCAGGAGTAAGACACCTAATTTGGAAGTCAGAGGAAGGCTATGACCTAGTGTGAACCTTGGAAATATACTTTATAATATATTTTTCATGTGAGTCCAATATGATTTCCCTTGCTACCTTTTTGTTTACTAATGCAAGCAAATCCAACATTGTCAGATTGCTTCATGGGAGAGAGAAAATCCACACAAAATCCATAAGAACAGCTCTTTTGAATAATATCTGTGATGGTTGGTGGTCTGCTGTGGCACAAAGTTGCATCAGATGATTTGCCTTAATATTTGTTTAGAAAATCCAGTTTTTATCCAGAATGCTCAGCCTGTGCATGTCAATGTGTCCTCATGTGCACTGCTACAATTTTTGTTTATTTTGGAAATACAAGTATTTATTGATATTTATTCATTCTTTTTTAATTAAAGCAAATGAGAACCTTCAACATTGCTGGGGAAAAGCATCTAAACAGAGGCACTGATGTTTAAATGTAGTGAAAGATAAGACTGTATGTTGTGTCAGGAAATGAGATGTGTAATTAGACGGAGAAGACTTTGATTAAATGCTTGCATCTTTTAATCCACTTTACCCTGATTTGGCAGATTAAGCTCTCTTCTGATTATTAAGTTGAGGAAACATTTGTAGGAAATAAGAAACATTGTGCTATAATGCTTCTGCTTTTTGTGTATTTGACAAGCTAAACATACAGAATTACTGTAATATTAAAATAAAGATTTTGGTTCAGGTTTATATTTTTTCAGCATATATTGATTTAATGGAGATAAATTGTTGTGCGTCTGTGTATATTGATCCAAATGTATTAATAAGGTCGAGGAAGTGAGAGGTCTTGGTGAACAGGGAATGCAAACTAGTTGATGGTTTTGGCAGTATTGATTACATGAATGAGGGAAATTAATTCCTTTCACATCTCATTAGGATCACATTGTGACTCATGGATTATCACCCTTTATGGCTAAACAAGAGATCATTAAATCAACCCTCCCATATTACCAAACAGGCCCAAATCTTTTTCTATTTATTTAGAATTTGTGTTCATTTATGTTGCATTTCTTTGCGTGCTATATTCATTTGTGTTGGTTGTGAGAGACTGAATCAAGTCTTTGGAGACAAACCTTCTGAAGTATTCTTGTAGTGTCTGAAAGAAACACATCTTCTGTGAGAGGTAGACCAGAATCTGTATTGGGGCTTATAAACAGCAGGGAAAGCAGACCGGACTTTTTAAAAACTGACAGGCCGAGGAGACACAGGTGGCAGCAATTAGGGCTCACTGGACAATCAAAGAGGGCAGCCAAGCAAATCTGGGTTCAGATTGTCCACTTATTCACCATATTCCTCAGTTAAAATGAGTCAGCCATTTTGTTGTGCTGTTGGAAATTTTGGCTAAAGCTTCCATCCTTTTACACAGCACTACAAACTAGTCATTTGTTACACCGACACACAGAAGCTGCAACAAGAAACGTGGGCTCTGTTGCACATTGGCCTGGAGCCTTCAGTTCAGGAGTCTAAGGCATGCTAATGCTAAGGAGACTCCTGATAAGGTCTGACAAGCAAAGAATGTATACAGACTAGGTCTGCAGCAATTATCAGCAAGTTTAATAGATTATTGTTATGGAAATAATTGTGATTTACAATTTAATTGCACATTTTGATTTTTTTCAACCCCTGGATGGACTGGAGACCTGTCCAGGGTGTACCTCTCGCCCGTTGACAACTGGGATAGGCTCCAGCCCCCCACGACCCCGTTAGGGACAAAGTGGTAGAAAATGGATAGATGGATGGATTTATTTCAATACAAAATCAGAATCATAGTATAAGCATAATCATGATGTTGCAGTAAACCAACACCAGGGGTGCCCAAGTGTGGACTTCGAGGCTATTTCCAGCCAGTTGAAGCAGTCTTATTTTGGTTGTTGTCCTTTGTGTTGCTTTCTCTCTTTTTCTCTCTTTGTGTTTGTTTGGCCACAGTTGCATATTTTTTTGTGTCTGAAATGATTTTAGGTTAAAAGAATGCAATATAACTGGTTTAAAGTCCTCCACATTAGCCCTATTATACCCAGGGTTGGGAGGTAACGGATTACATGTAACGCCGTTACGTATTTAAAATACAAAATAAGAGTGAATGTATTCCGT
>JBAMIG010000017.1:6215095-6225317 GCA_037177335.1 Kiunga ballochi | reverse complement strand
TCAAATAAAGTTTTTAGATTTCAAAAGTGAGATGTCTCTGCCCAGTTACTCTCAATTCAGGCATTAAGGGGTTAATTGTGTTATTTACAAGCAATCTTTTTTATAATTCTAATCAAAGCACTTTAACAGTTGGATATTGGATAGTTTGACGGATATGTGATCCAACTGGTTTTTAATCCATACATCTAACGCAATGTGTTAGAATGTCTTTACTATGTATGTATGTACTATGTATGTGGGTTAGTTTACCTTTGGTTGAGATCAGCGGATGTTTAAACTGTGGTATAAATGTTAACTTTATTACTAAAATAATAGTTCTTCCAACTGTTTTGATACCTGCCTTCTATTAATCATATCAAAATCAATCAGAATTAATCAGAACAATAAAACATTTTAAGGCAGCAAAGTGACTTACATCTAGTTCTTAAGAAGCCCTGGATATAAATGGAATGCACAAAGTCATTACACAAAAAATAATAATGAAAAGAAAAAAAAATAACAAAAAGGATAGAGAAAAAAACTAGATAGATATGGAAATTGAGTTAATAAAAATAAAATATTAAAATGATATAAAAGTAAATTAAAAAGACTATAAATTTATTTCTTTATTTTATTATTAGCGTTTGGATTTATGTTTTTTTGCAATCATTCTATTACTACACTGGTGTATCCAACAAATTATGTAAATATGAATATGAATGCGTAAAATCCAAAGATGAAACCTGTTTTATATCTTGTTTAAAAAAAAATACTACTTCTCTGTAGTGACCATGCCTTTGTACCTTATTTTGGGATACATGGTCTTGATATTTGTTGCCATCTCTTACTGCTGTCACGGTAGCACATTGGTCCATTTTTACTCCCACTTTCTGTCCTCTTTTTGCAATTTTGGAATGCAGTGTGTTTTTCCTGTCTCCATATCTGCCAACTGCTTTAGTATCTGTCAGTTTTTGTTAGTTTGAATTGGTGGATATGCTGTACACTTTAGAGAAGCTGTGTCTCTGCATGTTTGACTTGGTGTTATAAATCCTTTCTACGAGCTGCAGCTGTGAAACATTCCTTGGTGTTAAAGTAAAATCAGTAAGGGATTAATCTTATAATGTCTCAGAGATTATCTTAATGACCGGAGCGTTTTCTTCTTGACATCAAGAGGCCACACTTTAGGATATAGACATATTTAATGTGATTTACTTAGACAGCTCACATCAACCTGTTGCATTGACCCCCACTAGCACTGGTGATTCTAACAGACGGCCTTCAAGAAACCTTTATTTTGGTTAAGTCACTCATTCTTTATCTCTCCAAGGTGGCGTCTTGCTCCTACCCTCCTTCCGCAGGAAATAATGGGGTCCACAGTTGAGGCGTGTTTGCAAATATACCATCCATCATAGCTCTTTGCTGTGCTATGTTGCCTGCACTGAACAAGTTGTGTGTGAGTGTTGTCATGGTCCATGGCAACACTCACACAACAATTCACATAAGTGTCAGAATCCTTCACGCTATTTTCTCTCATATTCTGCTGAAATATCCAATGGTAGAGATGTTGTTTTAATACTGTCTGCATTTCCAGCATTCATAGGGACCATTTATATTGACCAATAAACATGCATGTCTTTGGACAGTGGGAGGAAGCCAGAGGACCCAAACAAACTTCACACAACCATATTTGTTATACATTTAAATAGAATATAGCTTTTTTTTTTTATGTAATCCAGTTCCACTTTATTTATAGTCTTTATTGGAGGGAATTTCCCTCTTTTGACTGTGACGCAGTTGGACTGTTTCTGTGTCCAACAGAAAGTGGGGTGGAAGGGCTCCAACACTGCTGCCAGTTTTCCTAGAAGTTCATCTGTGACACTGCAGGCTAGTTACCAAGCATGTCAGGCCTGCAGTTGTTCCCCCTCTTATTACTATTCTCACCAGCCGCAGCTTCAGGATCTATGTCACAAAACACTTGATTGCAAAAACTCACAAGTGTTTTTTTTTTTAATTGGCTTTTTCCTGCAAGGGCCAGAAAATATTAACTAACTCTTGTAAGTTGTTATGATTACTAAAGTATTTTTTTCCTTTATTGATTACTTGGACCAGATAGGTTACACAGCAATTCACTTAACTGTTAAGCACAGGAGTAATAGACAGGAAAAATGAACACTTAACTTCTTAAAGACACATAATTATTATGCACAGAATAAAAAGATGATAAAACAGACAAAACACTTAACATTACATCTTTATTTAAACCCATTTCTTCTCATGTTATACCTATTGAGTAATGATTAACACCATCTATATGTAAAAACTATAATGGCTTTAATATGTGAATTATACTGTAGATTTGACTTATTGTTATAGCTTAGACAACTCTTAGAAGCCCCATGTATACAATACAGCTGCTCAGCAAAGGCATCTGTTATCTCCAATGGAACATGTAACTGTTTTTAAATATGTTTTGTTGTTTATTTAGTCTGGGAAATTATCTTAATGACTTGTAGCCCACCCACATTAGAGCTCTGCTCTTAATCATAAAACAAATTACTGTTTGTGACACTGTGTTGAAGATAGTTTGGCCTACATCAGTGACAGCACTGCTAAGAAAAAATATTACTTACCTCCAAGACATAAAAATGAAAATGACTATAACAGACACTTTAGAAACTGAATAAAGCAGTTTATCTCTGGTTTCCCAAAAAAACTAAAAGCTGGACCTTTATTTTGTCATCTTACTCAGTTTACACTATTGTGATTTCTTCCCATTTAATCTTTTGAAATGCTTTATCTTATAGTGACACGGAGAAATACAGGATCAAAACAGGAAAATCCAAAATACTGTGAGCTGTGTGTGTAGCTGTGTGTGATATATGGGGTTGTAATAGTTAATTGAATTTGTCTGCTGGAATGTTGTCTGACAGTGATGCCAGGAGACCCAGCACCATGCTGACAGACGTCACCGTGAGGATAGCAACGGTTAGATTACCTGACCAACTGCAGTTTTGCTTTACAGTTGTAGATGTGGGAAACCTTTTGTCTCCCAATGATGCAGTCTGATGATTTGGATTGTATCTAAATCTGTGTCTTTATTGTTTGAGGCATGCATATGTATCTGTTTGCATTAGATACAGTATCCTGAGTCACAAAGGAAAACACAAAACACAGCTGGTTTAGTTTAGGGTGTGTGAATGTGTGTGTTAGGGAGCGAGGGATTAGATCCACAGATGCATCAAAGGAAACATCACAATATTTATTTGGTTATTTAACTTCTGGTTTCTGTCCATTGTTGTAAAAGGAGATTTTCTCATGTTTTCTTTATTTCCCTACAAGTTATGCTGTGAACTTGTGGGTCTGTATTTGTTAAAGCCTTATGTTTTAGGCTCAATTGAATCTCTGCCATCTAAGCAAGGCAAAAGATCATAATCTTGACAAAAGGAACCTGTTACTCTATGTTCTTATTGCACAGACGGAGAAATGAAAGCATCACAACTACAATTTACAAAAAAAGTAATACAATACTTTTAACCCGGATTTTCCAATTTTCCCCTCACCTTTGATTGTTTGTTCGTGGTGTACTTCAGCTGTACTATTTTGTTTACTTATGTTTGTGAGTGCATGTGTGTCTGTGAATGTGTACACACATTACCCCTTTCTCTAGTACTGAGACGAGCATTCCTGGGTGGCAGATCAGCTTCTTGCAGCTGCTTATCTGGACCAGGTGGGGCACAGCTGATACCTGCCTGATGCACGCAGAGCAGCTAACCTGGAAATTGATGTTTCACATCAGCGACCACCTCTCTCTCCTCTGGTGCAGGGAAGCTGTGGGAAAAAGAAGTGGAATGCATTTATGTTTATATGTGCTTTTTTTGTGTGTGTCTCTGTGTGTGTCTTTGCTGGGATTTGCTTTTTTTTCGGGTTCTTCATGAAGGTGGACTAGCACATGCCAATCACTGTCTTAAATCTGTTGCAATGCATACCAGAAAGCCTTTTTTCTCAGTCACACATAGGTGTTAGATGAGAATAATTTGAATATAAGAAACTCTTTGAATGTTAGAGGATTTCTTATCATGTACAGATTAATGAGTTGACACACCAGGCCCGGCTTTGTTCTGCTACCAAAAATGTAATAGCTGTTGCTGGAAGAGAAAGAACCAACATGAATGAACATAAAGGAAGTGAAGAAAAAATATTTTGAAGGCATACTATACAAATAAAATTTGACAAAATTAAGTTAGAGTCACAGAAAGGATACTATGCAACCAAATATATATGACTGCATGTCCAACTCAATGAGACGTAAAGGAGCAAAAGTGACAAAGTTATGCAAAACCTGCAACATAAAATGATCAAAAATAGACTTAGTTTCAAAATAAGAAAGACAAACTTAACTATAAATATAATAGACACTAAAATCAAGTAAATTAAACATCTTGATAAAACAAAACAATAATTTATTGTTTGTAAAATGACTGAATGGTGACAGATGACATGAGCGATTTTAACAGAAACAACCATCAAATTAAAATACTAAAAATAAAATTGATCACATTACAGAAATGTGCTGAGAGTCTACTTTGAATATGTCGTCTTTATTTTGACTAAAGATTTGTGTAAGACTGAATGTATTGTTCACTGTCAGGGAGTGTTTGGGTTCAGCTCATGCTTGTAACAAGGCTGTGTTTCTGATTGAACAAAATATATGATCAGTTTCACAACAGCAAACTTCCTAAACCCTTTGACATGCAGGATCAGCTCATATTAGATGCCTGCAGTGTACGATCAGTGTCGATTGCTGGAGGCTGGTGTGCATGAAGAAAGGTTATCTCGTCCTTGTCTTGAGCGCTGACATTTGTTCTCATAAAGGCCAGTGTGCCGGTGCCAGAAAGGATTAATTGACAAGTGGGGTGTCTGCACTCTGTCCCCCATTTACAGGCCTGTTTCTGGCCCAGAGCCATTTTCTTTTGTATATTCGTGTCTCTGTGATTGTTTTTTTTTATATATTATTATTATTATGGTCTTGTTATGTTGCAATTTTCTTAAAACTGATGCAACTGTATCCTTTCCATACAGTTTTGTGGCGTGTCAGTTATTTAGTAGCACCTAATGTCTACTGACATGTAAGTGTGCCCCAATCTGCATTTCAGCTGTAGATTAAATTAAAAGCAAAGAGAGTAACTGGGTGTGTTGTTGGTACAATCAAGTGTGTGATTTCACACACTTGTCAAATGATGAGCTGGACACACTGCAGCATAATGGAGCTCCTCTCTCTTATCTTCCAACCAAGAAGGAGTCTGACATTTAAAACTGCCTCATTAAAAGAGGGGATCATTTTTTAAAGCAATGTGGAAAACTTGTTGTCCCCACTTCTATCTATCCTTTTTCCAAATCGTGTTCTTCCAGTCCGAGCTACTAACAACAACAAGCTTCTCTGTAGCTTGTTATTGGCTCTTACTAAAGGACCATTTTTAGACCCTCACTGCAAAAACAACCCCACTAGAAATGGGTTGGCTGCTCTTAAACATGATCAGCTTTTCTTGCTTTTTCTTTGTTTGTGTCTTGTTTTCTTGTTTTGTGCAGAGCAAAAAAAGGGAAAATGTCCGGAATATTTTTTTTTTTTTTAACTTTTCTTGAAAATAGTTTTTTACAGTGCCTATTATTTTATATTCAACTAAAACAAATCCAGTTAATTTATTTTTTTCTTAGTCAACCCACAATAATTCTCTTTAAATGAATTATAAGAGTTTTAGTCAAGACTAAAAGCTGGATTTAAACCCATGCAGTGTCTGTAGTGGTCATTTGTGGTGGACCCTTGCTTGCAGCTTGGTTATGCATAAGTACTCCCTTAGGATTTGTGGGTTTGTGGTTATTTTTTTATGAATCTCTGAAGCTTCTTGCTGAGATTGTGTTGTAAACACTGAAGAGAAACCGTAATATTGTGCCATAACTATAGACTCCAGAGTCACAGCACATTCCACCAGTGTCAGCTGCAGAGGCCCAACTGAATCATAATGCAGGCCACTATACATGGTAATGGAAATTAGTAATTATATAAATAGTAATTGTTTTTGTTTTTTTTGTTTTTTTTTTTACATGGGAATAGGATGTGAGTGGCATTAGAAAGAGAGAAAAACATGTAGATCAATTCTGAGTGAAGGTGGGAGGAAAAGTTTCCTGGTGATCAAAATAGGGATTTTTTTTGGAAACTCCAGATCAAACTATGTCACCCAGTATCCAGATCAACTATTAACAACAGTAAAATCCAGCACAAAGCAATAACCATCTATACCTAACCCTTAAATGGACAGAATTAACCCCCTAGTTGCCAACACATGATATAGATTTTATTTACCCTTCTCTTTATAACCAGAAACTTATTTTCACATTGTTTTACTGCTGCTGTGTTTCCTCACAAGTCCATGTGGTATATTGGTTGTAAAATGACATGATGTGCAGATGCCTCACTAACATGGCCTGTCCGGGCTGGGGTTGTAGCATTAATGGGGGAACATTAATAACATGACTTGAATCCACTTTTCATGAGGCAACCGAATCAGTCTACTGCTGAAAATGTTTTTCTGCTTAGAAGAACTTTGAGCACTGATGACCATTGATCCTTTTGAACAGTACTTAGCAAGTGCTTGAAGTCATTTTGATGCTCATCTTCACTACTAGATGTCAGTAATTTCACATGCACTGACCCTTTTATTATCCTAATAAACAGTTTATTAGGTATTTGTTCATAGATATTTGTTGATAGGGTGAAACAGAAAGGAAATTACATCAAAATGAGTGTCAAAGGGAAATCAAACAAAATGATCAAGTTCAAGCCATCCAAATTGGGCTGAGTAAGCAGATGCACCAACCATTTACCTAACTGCATATCCAATTCAGGGTGACAGGTAGCTGGAGCCTATCCCAGCAGTCATTCAGGCGGGAGGCAGCGTACACCATGGACAGGCCAACTCAGAGGGACAGACAACCATACACTGACATTCATTCCTATAGAGAATTTAGAATAAACCGATTAATCTAACATGCATGTATGTAGTAACCAGAGTGGACATGCAAACTCCCCACACAAAGCTCACTGTTGAAACATTCCCCTGGGGCTCAAACCAGCAACCTTCTTGCCCAGTGCTGATCTTTTGTGCCATTGTGGAGCCCCACACAAAATTCCAAATATATCAAAAAACAAACAGCATCCACGAACAGCTAGTATTTATGACAATGTCGTGTAAATAGGAGCACCGAACTAAAGTTGCTAACAATTCCAGTTTCCCTGATTTAAAAGCCAAGCAAAGTTAAAACCATTGAAATGGGGCAAATGATCTGCAAGCTGCTCTGAATAAATGTCAGCAGTTAGATGCTGGAGGGAGCACTGGGATCAATTCAAGGCTCAGGTTTTATTTGATATTAGTAGGGACGTGAAAGTGGCCATGACAGAAGTTTATTTGCATTATTATCTAATAAAATGGACAGCACATGTGAGGACTGAGAAGAATATATTACAAAAAATTATAATCAGGCACTACATTTTTCCTTTTCAAGCTTAACTGAATACTGAATTATTTTTACTTAAGAATTTCTGCCATTTCATGAGATAACACAACTGTTTCTGTATTTGTTTAACTTCAATATTGTTCAGGCAAAAACAAAAAAAATAACGCAGATGTTTCTTTAACATCCCAGAAATATTCTTTCATGCCGGATAAAATTCAATTAAATCATCCGTCTCCTTTGCTTTGTCATGATGTAGCCTGTGGGAGAAAAATTAAGGTCAAATTAAGTCTGTATATTTTATGTGTAGTGTAAATTCAAACATGGAAAACTTAAAAAGATTTGAGAACTTTATCATGTGTGTAAAATACCTTTATGCAGTTCAAAATGTTCTCACGGGGTTTTGGTTAGAATGCTGTTTAAAAAGAAACATTATTACTGAGAAGCTAAACATTAGAGGAAGACAGCAAAATGAGTATAAAACTGATCAACCAGAGCTGCTCTCTACACTGTTTATGTTGGCCCTCCTGCACATTTTGTTTTGACTGACTAGAGGTCAATTGCTAATTTGCCTGTACTGATGTCTTTGTCAGGAAACAATAATAATGTAGCTTTTTGAGGACTTAAAGCTAATGAGCATTTTGAGTTGATTCATAATCCATAAAACAAATGTGGCATTATTTAAAAAATGAAAGAATAAACAGCTATATTGGTTGAAACAGGATTTCAGATTCAGGCTAGAATGATGTCGGGACACACACACACACACACCACCACCTTTCATAGTCACCCTCCTTCTCTCTTGTACAGTAAAAGACAAAACATGCAAAAGTAAACAGTTCTAGCATGTCTGCATTGCAGTCTTTACCTGCTCAAATTTAGGACGTTTGAAGCTTTTCTGATTTATTCTGTCTACCTTGCCTCTGTCTCTTTTCTCTCCTGCAGTCACCTTTCTGGGGAAGAGTGAGAGATAAGATAGCAGAGAAGGAGAAAAAACAGTGGAGGGAAAAATTAAAAGAAAGCAGGTTAAAGAAGATAGGAAAGGGCATCGGGATTATAGAATGAAACGAGAGGGAGAGAAAGTTAGATTGAGTGAAAGAGGCAGAATAAAGGGAAGGGGAGCTGTCAGAAAATGAAGATGTGAAAGTGGAGTTGATACACATGGAGGGATGGAAATAGATTCCTGGCAGAGGGGGAGATGAGGTTTAGAGGGGCTTCATGGCAGATGGACATGTGAGTGAGAAGGAGAGATCAAGAAGATAGAGATGCACAAGTATCTTTCCCCACATAAAGTCCAGCTGGCCTTGGTCAGCTACACTGAGCTGAGATGGACCTGACCATGCAGGATTAGACATGTCAATGTGCTGTCTGCAGCACCATGTTGCAACTTACACCACATGGACTGATCAGAGAAACAAAATATAATAAGTTCCTAATTAAAAATGTAAGAGTATAAAAGATCTGCATCCCTTCATCATATGTTGGGAAATAATTTATCTTATTCCCACTTAAAAATCTGTCAGTCAGTTGCCTCTTCAACATTAAGATTGTGCTGTGAAGGTGTTATAAAGACTCTTTCTGTCACTGATCACCTTCTACCTGTCTAATGTGAGCTTTCAGACATACTTGCATCCAGTTTGAGGAGCAAACTTGAGAGAAAAACAACAGTATTGCATGGTGTGGAGCAGTGTTTTCCTGACTTTTTGGAAGACTATGTGTCTTCATGTTGTGACCCACTTTGAACTCTTTATGGAGTCGCTTTGGCTGCTTCTACAAATGACTAAAAAAAAAGTACCACCAGTCAATTATTCTCTTTTTTACTATTATAAACTACCATTGCTTGTTAGGATTGGCTATTTGTAAAGTGATTTAAATAAACATAGCACAAGAGGCAGAGAGAATTTTTGCTTGGTTGCTTATATTTTCCTCAATAATGATTATACCAGTCAAAGTTGCTTCATACATTACTAGAAAGCTTTATTAGTCCCCCATACAAACATGTATAACTTGTTAGGATTGTGCATTTGTGGAGTAAAAAGCAGCTAAATGTGTGTTTTTTGTGTACCCTCCTGTTTGTATACATTTTTACATGTGTTTCATATCCAATGTTAGACCTCAGTAGTGTGCGGATAATCCATATGTGGCCACAACAACTTGGCTAGTCTCCTCATGCTGGTCAACGAGCTGGTTATATTTTGCAGTGGGGAAGCAATGTGGTATCACCAAAAAAGGCCTACCCAAGTTCTGGAGGTCCTCTAAGATGATCCTGGCTCTGTAGGGGAGAACGTTGTCATCTTGGAAGATGGAATCAGGTCACCAATTTGGAAATATAAGATTGCTAATGGCTAGAGAATCACATTCTTATATGTCTATCAAATATGTGCAAATCAGGCAGCAGTCATATATCGCTGACTGTCACATACCCAGCGTTTGAACCTCAGTGCTAAAGAGAACACACACTGGAGAATATTGCAGGGGATATTGGCAAATTTCTAATAGATTCTTTTTTTCTCCCACATGTTTAGCTGCAGTGTGTGTGTGCATTGTTGTTGTTTTTTTGTGTGTTGGCCCTGTGATGGACTGGCGACCTGTCCAGGGTGTACGCCTCTTACCCGATGTCAGCTGGGATCGGCTGTTGCATTTTATACATGAAACTGCTTTTTTTGTTGTTGACATGTTTCTTCACTATATTTAAAACAGGCAGAGCACTGCTACTTGTTTCTTTCTTTTATTTTAT
>JBAMIG010000017.1:6193714-6214995 GCA_037177335.1 Kiunga ballochi | reverse complement strand
TTTTTGTTGTTGACATGTTTCTTCACTATATTTAAAACAGGCAGAGCACTGCTACTTGTTTCTTTCTTTTATTTTATACATTTTTTTGGCTAACATACTAGATTAGATCAAATTAAATTGAACTGAATTGAAATATTTAACCACACCCTCATAGTAAACTCCTCACATGTACAAAAACATGCCTTCACTACAACAAACAACCTCAGCATATAAATACAAAATAAAACACAACCTTTGTAATTCAAAACATTTTCACTTACAGTTTAATTAAACAGACAAAAAGAGTACAATTTATAAGATTTTTAAACGAAATAAAGATTTATCTGAGGTAACGCTCAACTGACTTTGTATAGCTGTGGGCCGACTCGATGTTGCCAAAGCCTCATTCTTGACCTCAGCTCCTGCCATTCCACAACATTCCCATTCACATCTCCAGGGCTGACAGAAACAACATCAGCCCTATAATTCAGTAACACAGGGGCCAAATGATAAACATGTAAACGGGAGAGAAAAGCGAAAAGGTCAAAATGGAGAAGCTTTTGTTTTAATGTGAATGTGGTTATGTGTGTGTGGCTTCTCAGCGAAGGTGGCATGTTCCATTACCCAGCTGTGATTTAGCTCACTCACAGGTAATAGCCAGCCCTGGTGAGGTCAGCAGAGGGCCAGTGTGGGAGAGTACAAGTGTAGGAAGAGAAGAGAGAGGCAAACGGCAGAATAAAAAAGAGATTAAAAACTGAAGAGAGCAGCAAAACTGGATGAATGAAGCAAAACGTGAAGACAGAAAGAAGGAGAAAGAATTAGGCAGGTGTCACAAAGTGCCATTGTTGATGGACATGTTGGCAGCAGTGGGGTTTGGAGTGGATGTGTGTGTGTGTATGGGACAATCATTGACTTTTGTGACAACGACAGGCCGGACTGGCTCAGCCGTCACTCCAAATGCCTCAGCAGAACACAGCCACCTGTCCACTCCAATCAGCGCTGCCTGCGTTTCTCTGTCTGGCCTCCATAAGCGGGACGAAGCATGACGAAAGGATGACAAAAAGGAAAGAGAGTTTGTGAAACAGCAAGACCGTGATGGGAAGGAACAGAATAGAGCAAGAGCAAAAAGCTTTGCTGCGTGATCGGAGGCTGAAAGAAGCTACGTGTGAATGTGCAGTGACAGGTCTGCCTCTCCTCAACAACGCGTGGGATGACTGTCTACTAATGTCCTTCACTGTACTTTGACTTTTGCGTTATGATCAGTTAGTCACAGCCTTGTCTCTCAGTGTTTTTATCATTGTACCACTTGGGTGTATTAGAAAGTTGATCCTGGACCATACATTCAATCATGTGCTTCATACTCATCAGCTCATTTCGGACTCTGCTGACTTGCTCTCATCATAGTCAAAGTAATGAATAATCATGTCTGAGCAATGGCAAACTTTAGACAGGACTTGCTAAGGTTCTTTTTTTCTTTTACTTTGTGTGGACTTTTTGTTGTTATTGTTGTCTGGAAAAAAATTATTTGAGGTTTTTGTACATATTGATAACATAAATCTTTATACAACTGAAACAACTGGTTTGAAACTTCTGGGATTGTTTCTTTGTGTATAGAAAAATGAACAAAATAGACTTACACCATTTTAAACACAGCAGAGACTTTGATTTTCAACGTGAGCGGCCAACACTTAAGGGTTTTGTGGCTTATTTGAGTTTTTAAGACATGTTTTCTATAAAAGCAACCACACACATGCTCTATATTTTGTGGCAGTGGTGTATTTATGGATCAAAGGGGGGCCCAGATGGAACCAGAGACATTCTTTTGGACTTTTAATTGGCTGACAGGGTAACAAACCTGTGAATGCAAATCTTTCAAAAAGAAAAGTTTGATATTATTTGAACTATGGATTTGGTTTTAAAGGCTTGGGTGAGTGAAGGGACCTTCTTTCTCCCAACAAATATTTCTCTGGGATAATTAATGACTTGCAAACTAAACTAATAAATGGATGTTTTCAAAGTGTCTGGAAAAAGGAACGTGGAGACTTAACTAAAGCAACTCCAATTTCTAAACTTAAAAAAACGTATATCCTGTTAGGCCTGTCTTTCTACTCCCACAGAGGAGACATGCGACAGGTGACAGATTAACCTGATTGAATGACATTAATCATTGAGAATAAAAAATAGAATAACGGTTTAACACCATTTTTGTGTTCATGTCCAACTTCAGAGAAGGGGTTTATATTCCTACAAACATGCTCCAAAAACAGCTTTTTATCTCGAAACCTCAATCAATAAATGCAACTTGGCTTTATATTAACTATCAATCAACTTCAAGGTTTTACATTTGACTATTTAATTAAATAATATTCAAATGATCTATTCTGGTTGCTAGAGCAGCAGACATACAAGATTTATAAAATGATTTATCCATTTATTTGTTGTATTTAAACAATTACTTTGTTTTAACCCTTTTTATATTTGTGTTTTATACTTGTGCATCTATTCATCCTGTCTGATTGATAGATTTATAATAACTATATGCATCACTTTAATGTTTTACAATTAATAATATATATATTTTAGAATTTTATGTCTGATTCTTGAGATGACATTGATGCTTGTTAGACAAATCTTCAACAGGTAAATTTAGAACCTGAGCTTCAGCCATGCTCCAAACTGCTTAATAGCTGCTGGAGACAAACCATGCCTCCTTTGGGTGCGCCTGCATGTTCCTAAAGCTGGACACAGATATTCAGAAGTACGAGGAAAAAGAAAGAATGAATAAGAAAAGGTACCCAGGAACAAAGAAAAGAAGAAGAAAAAAAGCAAAAGCAGAGTCAGAGATGTAATATGAACTGAGCTTCGCAGAACACATGTCTGGAAACACAACAGTTTCTGGGTAGAATTCATCATGTTGAGCACAAAGATGCTTTCTAGGCTCAGAGAGCGCTTCAGAGATCCAAATGCAGAGCATGAAAGTTTTTTTTTTAACCTTTTATAACTAAGTTTGAGCCTCTGATGGGATGATTATTTAGTTTTCCAGCACTAAAACTCTACTCCTGCACTCCACAGTAATTTTCTTTTGTGATGACCTGAGCAAACTCAGACAAGTTTTTTTCCCACCACAAGTTTTATAGATTTGTGCCTTTTTAAATCACGTTGGTGAAGCCTTAGGCTGGAAATTTAAACTAATCAGTCCAAGCAGAACGAGAAGTTGGAAATGTCAGATCCCAAGCTGACAAAGAGAGTGACGGACAACCGACATGGCGCAGGAATGGGTCATCCGGTCCCCTCTGGAGTCCGGACAAGTCCAGTCCACAAGTTAAACAAAGGGATTGTTGCAGCTCCATACAGAATTCTTTCTGCAGGAAGGCTTTCCCTCTGCATGGCGAGTCATGGTGATGTAAATCAGCTTAATCTGTTTATTTTAGGCTCTTTTAATCAAAATTTTGTTCTATTAGATTCAGAAATCAGACTTTTTAGTTTTTTAAACATCAAGAAATCACCACAGTTTAACTAGTTCATGTATATTTCCTCTTACAGTTTTTACATTTAAATAAAGGTTCCTCATTTATTTACCTGATTTTCTTGGGTCATGATTTAGATCAATTCAAACAATAACTGAGACTGAGACTGAATGATTAAATTAATGAATTATGTATTTATTGATTAAGTTATTTAACTCTATATGAGATCATTGGTTTCCTTATAGCCTATAGCTTAACACAGATAGCTAAAAGTTTAGCACTGGTACTCCTGATGTAAAAACTATTATTTTTTTATAATAAATATTCATATTAATATGAATGTATTATCCTAATTGATACAGCACAAATTATGATTCTCAGTAATATTAAAAGTCCAGAGTGTAACATTTACAGCTGTCAAACTGTTGGTACACGGCCAATACAAATATGTATAACAGGTTTTTTTATTGGTGTACAATCATGTGAAACCATGAAACCAATTATTTTTCAGTACCTTCAAGCAAAAGATTTCTGTATACCAGGAAGTGTCAGCCTGTTTGCCTCTTGCCATTTTGCATCACCATGTCAGTACATGCCGCCATAAATGTGTTTTTATGCATCCTTTCAAGCTAAGTATCAACACTTGCCTGAATATATCAGCAGTTTTCATCTTAGATGAGTATATCATGGTTCTGAGTATGTACAGTCTGGTAAGTTAAAAGCTGTGTAAATTTTAAGTGTGTGTGGTTTAGGGGGTGTGTATTTCTCCCTGGAATGACTAAAGGAAAAGCAGAGGGTGTTCTCCCCCCATCCGTGACAGATTTAGTCATAAATCTGTTGGATTAATACACACTCTCCCAAGGACTCTCATAGTGTGTGTTGTTGAAACACAGGAGTCATTTAAAGCCAGACCGCTGGTACTATTTGTCTCCGGCTCTCCTCCCCATCACAGTTATTGATGTCACAAACACAAGTGCACACACTCACACACACACACACACATGTGTGCAGACACACATTAAAGTGGGAAGAGTGGATAAAAATAAAAGGGTTGATAAAAAGAAGACATGACATTTCTATGTAAAAGTATAGATACTTAAATATATCTTAAATATACTTTCCTTAGAGGAACTTTATTTGTATTTCATATCAACTAATTAACTACCAAATTGAATTAATCTATGATATGTGCATCATCTTACCAATTAATTTTTAAAATGCTACATAAAGCTTGGAGAAATATTCAGTAAATCTTGCTGTCTCTGCTCTTCTCTTTTTTTCTGTCTTTATTATTAACTTTCTAATTCTCTATGGCTCTTCTTACCCTGCAGGAATATAAACAATCACCATGCATCCTCTCCTCAGCCATAAAAGATATCCTGTAAATGCATACATATCTCTTTGTATGGAAATAGAGGTTCAAGTTCCGCGTCTGACCGCTCGACCATTATCATTCCAGATAGATAGATTCAACTTAGTTTATTTCTGCATCTAAGTGGCTCCCCAGAAGCAACCTGAATCTGAAGACTTTAACAGAAAACATAGCACCATGGGCAGGGAAAGTGGCAATGAGCTGATTTCAGTTCATTTCCATCTTATTTAAAAAAAAAAATAGACAAAATGTTCATTTACTGTGTTTGACTGGTGGGGATGAGGTAAGTTTATACATACGTCCCCGAGGAGCCTCCTAAAAGGGTGGGCCTGAAACAATAACTTATATTCCCTGATGAAATCTGACTCACAAATTACTCTCAAAGTCCTTTATGAGTCAGATTGACTGAAAGAGCTGAGGTCAAAAACTGTATGACAAGAGAGGAACTCAGCTCAGACAATTTTTGTTTGATCACTTATAAAGTATCACTTATATTTTTATTCTGCAGTCATGAACAGCTGAATGAATCCCTTACCGACCTTGGATGGTAAAGTCTAAGTTAAATGGATGTATCCATTCTGTCATGTTCTGTACCCAGTCTTTTGGTTACAAGCCTGCTGGAGCATATCAAGGGAAAGGATACCCAGTGACAGCTCAGTCAATTAAAGGGTGCACATGCACATTTTCACTCAATTCTGGGGTGAAGTTACAATCATGTACCAACGTCACAGAAATGTGAAGAATTGGGGAAAGTACATTTAAAGTACAGATCAACTGAAAGTTCATTTGTCTTCTTAAGCACAGATAGAAGAAACAATTCAGCAGGGATGCTAGATCTCAGCGTTGCATTCCACATAGCCAACCATAATATTTTAATAGACCGGCCCAAAAAGGACTTTTGGCGCTGAGTCATATTTAAATGTTGTGTAAAAAGTCTCCTGTATCGAAAGTGAAAAGGAACAGAGCCAGTTGTACCGTTTCCTGTGGATCCTCTATACTGCAGATTTTGGTGTCCAACACACAAACACAATGTGATTATTCTTGTGGTGAGGTGACAGGGCTAACCCCCACAGCACATACAGCGAAACCCTAAATGCTGTGCTTGTATCAGAGAGCTTATAGCTCCAGTCTACAAAGCGCTTCCTTTCTTTCATTTAAAAAATCTGAAATGCGATTTCTGTGAGAAATGTTTCACTCTGTTTATTTTTTCCTGATATTTCATTTCAGTTATTCAGTCCGTGATATAAAACAAACCTAAAAGGAATGCAAATCAATTGAACCCATTTATTTCATTAGCAGTCACAGTCACTTAGAAGGACTTGGTTATGTAATATCTGTTATCCCAGCTCTAATCGATGCATGACTGAATCGTTTTTAATCTTATAGCTTATAATCACAACTCATCCTTGTGACAAATTTCAATTAGACTCATTCCACAAAAACCTCAATGTCCAATTTGTCTTCACATCTGTGATGTGACTAATGCTCCTCTTTAGAGTAAAAAAAAGGCAAAACACCCAGTGAGCTCAAGCAGCATGTTAGTCCAAAACATTGTTTGCCTGTGTATATTTTTGATGGGAATGATTGATGTGAGGCGTCACGGCTCTAGCTTGGCTTTGTTGATGTGTTTGAAGGCTCTCTTTGTCAGCAGATAGGCAGTGCAGTAACGTGAGTGGCACCACACTGACTCATCAGCCTGCTGATTGCATGACTTCAGCTCCAAGTCTCACTGGCCTTTCCCAAGACTATCCATCAAGTATTTATACAGAGCAGGTAAAGATCACAAGTCTCTCCATGCTGTCCTCCACATTTACGCAGACCAAGCATTGATCTGAGGTAGCTTCATCTTCTCGTTTTGTTTGCCCCTGCTGCGGTAGATAGCTGAACACTGCCCATTTACCCATTAAGCCCTTTGTGCGCTATAAAATTTAAAGCTATAATTCACTGCATGCCTGAAATTGCAGAGCTGACAGTGCCTGTCCCAGTGAATCAGAAATCAGATGAACGAGAGGTCCAGAGATGTCACCAACATAATAAACAGGGCTTTGGCCTACAGCCTCTTTTCTTTGAGAAGCCTGAGGCCCAGACGGGGCTGGGGTAAGTCCCCATCTAACGTGCGCAACTCTCCTATTGATCCAGCAGGGATTGATGGCCTCCAGTGGCTGATTTAGCTTCTGCCAGTACTCGGTATGCCTCTCCTACATGGTTGAGCTGAGTAAAACATGCAGGTGCTGCTGTGTACAAGTTATCAAGCCTCCACCCTTTGGGTCTTATGCCACCAAAGACTTCATCTGTCATATATATATATATATTGAAGCAAGAGAGTGTTAAAAAGGTTGCATATTTTTATATATATTGCATATTTGTTACAACTTTCAGCTAACCTTGAAGTTTCATTCTGCTCTGCTTTCTAATAATGCTCATCATTCCTTGTAGCTCATCCATTCTCTGCTCTTTCACCTGACCTGTTTAAATGTTAATTAGGCTCAATATTTTACTGCAACCTCCCTTCAAGTTTCTTCAAAGTTAAGTCATTGTGATAAAAGCATGTTTTCAATGTTTTTACTTATACAATTCTGTGATCAAACTGCTTGAGGGAATAAGTCGGGAAATTGACTCAATCATTCTTTTAAATATGTCCAAGATCTGTGGATAAGTCGTGTTAAGTTGTGTGAGATCTTTAGATTAAATGAACCTGGAGGAGAACATTTAGACTTATTACCAGATCAAACAGGAATCTGTCGACATGTTTATGCTCAGATCCTTGCAGTTACTTGCTCAATAGTGGTTTACGGTGTTTTTTATGGGTTAACTTTAGTACTTCTGCTCAACAGACTCACAGGATAGTAAGAGAGAGTAAGTTGAAGTAGAAAGATGATTCCTCCAGCTCATTGGTCTTGTCATGAGCACAGTGTTGCAGAGTTGACGGGAAAGGGCGGGTAACGTTAACGTGCACTGTATCATTCATAACACCACTACTGGCATCGCTTGCTACTAAATACCACCATTTGTCTTTGGAAAGGGCTTTGTGCCACAGTGTTACAGATAAGCAGTAGAAAGATATGTGCTCTATACATGCACATCCAAACACACAGGCACAAACACACACACACAGTACATCCATGTGGAATATTGGTTATTACAGAATGTATGAACAAAAACATTGGGCTTCATTACTTTGTGCCATTATCGTCACTTAAATCCTCTTACCATCATCAATCCAGCAGTGGAGGACTTATACTCAAGTCATTACCTAAGTAGTTCTCACTTTGCTAGTGAAGCATTTTAGGAACAAGCATATCTTTGGCTCTTAATTCATTATGGAGGTGGTGGACACAGTTATGCATTTTACATCAAACCACAGCTAAGGTTTATTTAGGAAGTAATTGTGGTTTTTGTTAGGGGTTTGCAGGAACAGGACTCTCAGCACCTTTGTGGAGTGAATTCCCCACTATATCTATATTTAAAGGCAATCAAAGCTCCATTTTCTTTCCTTTTTTTTTTCTTTGCAACTTCTTGTGAAAGAAACACTCAAACTTTGTCCTTCCACCTTGACTGTTGGCGTTAAAGCATTAAAGCAGTACTTCTTAAGTTTCTGGCCCTAGACTCAGTGTTTCTATTGGCACAATGGCTTTCATTATGCACATTCTTGTGACCATCATTGCCCTCTCAAGGCTGAGAAATACCATTTAGTAACTTTATTTTCCAATCTGCAACATCATGTGACAGCTACACTTTTCAAGTCATCTCATGCATGTAACAGTGTGTATTTTTTATGCACACCCCTGTTAATCCAGCAAAGAGGAAGTGAGAAAACAAGACGGAAAATGACACTGCAAAGGTTAAGACCTGAGTCTACATCAGACGGGCTTGTACTGGAAAGAGCACAGGAGAGAAATATGATGTAAGATGGATGCTGTGGTGAAAGCCAAAGTATGATAATCTGCCAACGTTCAGTCAGGGCATTTTGTGTAATTTGGAAAGTAAGCATGAGATTAAAGTCATAAAAGTAAATGTCTCCAAATGTATTCATCCTGTTGCTAATATATTTAACTTGCATCTATTTTTCTGTGTCAATGTCTGCTGCTTTGGGCAGGAGTAAAATAATTGATGATGTTAATTGAGTTAAATTAAGTTTAAGTCTAAAATGAGGCTGAGAAAATTAAGAGGAAATTTAACAGCACAGTGACTGTGAAAAATTAGTTTTACCAACTTTTGCAGCACACAGGTTTCTGCTCAAAAGTGGCCATAGTTTCCGTTTTTTCTCCAAAGTGGGAATTATTTCATTACTTAGCTCTTAGGCATAAGTTTTATTTGTCTCAAATGATGATTTGTTATCATTGGGTCAAGAGCATGTCTGCCAACATGAGGCAGATAGTTCCTTCACAGTCGAGAGAATCAAAACACTGGAGAATAAATTGTTGTTATTAATGACTTTGAGGTAAAATGCTTAATTTGCGCCGTCTTCAACCAAATTAGGACTCATATTGGAAGCTGCTGAATTTGCATAAATCTCATTAGACGGCAATGAGAGGGGTTCATAAATCGTTATATTAATTAGTCATTTTTGCCACCCTTTCATAGAAAAATGGAGTGTATTAATAAAACGAGAGGGATGTGTGATTGTGAAACCTAATTGGTTGCTGTGTTAAGGGGTCTGCTGCACAAGTGACAGGCATGATTTAGTTTGGCTTTTCTTCTTTTGTCTGAATAAGTACCAGCGCAAGAAAACGTGGTAGGAGTGTATTAATGTGGTCGTACATGTATGATCTAAGCTCTGAATTCCATATTCTCTCATTTTGGGAAGAAAGGACAAAACATTTTCTTCCTAAAATACATAACTCAGTGTTGTTTACACTTATGACTTAAGCTTAAAAAAGCTTCATGATGAGAATGAATGGAACAAGGTTAAATAAAAAAATTAAGATGTTAATATTAAATCATAGGTTGTCAGTTTTATGTGAATTTTTTTCCAACATTTTGCTCAAAATGGTAATTCAACAAGTTTGTTTAGCAGCAATGAATATTTAGTCCACTGCACATTGAAACAGTGTTGTTTGTTATTAACTGACTTTTCACAGTAGAAGACGAATGAAGCTATGTGAGTGTTTGGCAATGCTGAATCTGTATAAACAACAGGATAACTGCTTTTAAAAAGGAATTAGTTACATTACCCCTTTACTGGCTGAAAACATCAGAATTTTCTGTCTTATAAACAATGTTTTTAGCATAGTTTAATTATGACAGAACACACAGTGTAAATACACAGGTTCCAGCTAAACACAGGGCCTATTCTATGGTTTATAATCAAAACATATAAATGCAGATAACAGACAGGCGCAACGTTTCTTTCTAAAGAGAGCATAGAACATACAGAAAGATAACAACTGTACAGATGTTTTAAACACATAATTAGCAACAATTATATTATTTAGATAGGTGCTTAAAAACAAGATGTTGCTGTTTTCTATGAAGCTGTGCTTACTATGTATAGATGTTGGATTTTATCAAATTGGAAGCACAGTTCTTTCTTGACACTTTTGCTATGATGTGATGTTTTTCTCTTTTTCACCTAATAATTTAAAACCTTGCAACACTTCCACAATGCACACTTTCTCCTCTGCTGTCTTTCTTGGTGGTTGAGATGCACATTAATACCTCCTGTTTGTCTGAACGTCTTCTTTTAATTAGAAGAGTTTTTACTAAATTTACAACCATTTTTACGACGGAGTATTAGGGCCACACTGAAAAAAATCATTGCAGAGGATTTTTTTCTCCTTTCTCCACTCTGAGAATAAACTTGAAATGTTAAGAATAAAGTCGAAATGACGACACTAAAGTTGAAGTAGAGTTTTGAGAAAAAAGTCAAAATGATAAAGTTAAAAAAATAGGGCGATCACATAGGCTACTGATTAGCCTGGTCCACATGTGCACGGCTTAATGTGATGTAAGTTCATGATACAGTTTTATTAAACTGTCATTTTTATCTCTTTATTGTTACTATTGATTATATTACATATAAATAAAAACATGGAGTATTTTAGCAGAACAGGCACAACTGACGTCTTTATTAGTCAGACTCCATCAGAAGCCTGTTTTTCCCACATCCCCAAAAATAGTCGACTTCTGGTCATGTCAAAATAAAACAGTGGAAACAACTTACTGAACAATAAATCATTTTCACTATTATTGTTGTTAAGGAATACATAACTGTGGTAACAGTGTGCTTATTCACTTTGTATTGATAGCTAAATATCATTCCCAATTTGATTTATTTTACTTTATTCTCAAAACTGTTCTTTGACTTTAATCTCATAATTTTGACTTTATTCTCAACATTTCAACTTTATACTCAAAGTGAAGAGGGGAGGAAAAAAAATAGTCCTCCACAATTTTTTTCCCAGCGTGGCCGTAATACTCCTTCATACATTGTAGCCCATTATGCGTCAGGTGCATTTTAAAACATTACCATTTCCTTCTGCAGTATTTGAACACTGATCAGTAAAAAGATTTGCCCGTCTACGTCACAGTGCTTACTTCTGTGACCATCCAAGCCACAGTGTTTCTGATACATCTTTCCAGTGTGGTGGATTAGCAAACTAAATGGCACAGCACGTCTGGATTTGATCATCCAGCTTGTCTGAGCTGATATGTGATTAATGAAATCTCTGAGCCACTGCAGCACCAATTAAAAACCCCTTAGCCTTGCACATTTTACTGCACTGTGGTATTCTCATGCAACACTTTGCACCCTGAAAGTGTTGCACAGTCTTCTTGTATAGTAAATTGTTGTGGTGAGGGCTCTTATTTTCAGTGATGTATATATTTGTGCACATTTTACTTTGCCATTGGGTCATCTTCCATATATCTGTGTTGCCAATACACTAGTGGCTCGGTAAAGGAATCACTGGAGTAAAATATAGTATTTTTGAAAACTATACATGCGCATTTGAAGACATTTTTTTGGTAATTGATTGCTTAAAACTGAATTGCCCCTAACCCTGTGAGACCTCAGACCTTTTGCTCTTTCTGGCAGGTTCATCTGTAACCCAGCTTAAGGCAGAGGACCCTGAGCAAGGGCGCCTCACGTATGGGGTTTCAGGCGAAGAAGGCATGAGGTATTTTTCTGTGGAAGCAGCAACCGGTGTGGTCTGGCTTCGACAGCAGCTTGATCGTGAGGTAAAAAAGACATCACAAACACACCGCACACTCACTAAGAGATTACAAAAAAAGCACAACATGTAAGGCAATTTATGAAAATAAAAGATGGAGCGTAAATTATCGAATGATGAAAGTACAGTATTATGCTACAAGAGAAAGCACACAAAGCACTTTGAGTTCGGGAAGCTTTTTCTGTGTAATTCCTGTGAATCACATCTCTGTGAAAAGTTTATGAAAATGTGTGTTTCTGTCTCCAAACAGACAAAGTCGGAGTTGCAGGTTGAGTTCTATGTGAGTGACGATCATGAGGTAAGAGACAGATTTGCACAGTGATCATAGTCACGACATTCAGATGCTGACATCACAGACACACTATGACCCAGTGGCACTTATATATTTGGAAATCTTCCTCTTCTTCAGTTTCTCACTTTCATTTTCACTTTAATTTCTATTTCATATGACACCTGTATTACTCAGTTTAGTTCTAAAACCTGTTGCTGGGATCCATCATACTTGTCCTGCTTTTTTGTTCCCATTTGGCTTTGATTTAAAATAATACATGTTGTGTTTTTGGAGAGTGTAGTTCTCTGTAAGTCGTGTGACTCATGAACTGTTTTACAAAGATGTTTCCCTCTTTAGGTGGTCAAAGATACAGTTAACATCCAGATTGGAGATGTAAACGATAATGCACCAAACTTCCACGGGCAGCCGTACACTGTTCTCATCCCAGAGGTAAGAATTTACATAGATCAACTTACTGCATCTGAGTAAATAAAGACGGACCAGAGCATTTTATTTGTTTTTATCAAGTTAGCTTGACTTCTTTTTACAGGAATTATTTATTCAGTATAAAATCATCAGGGGCGTGCTTTATAAAGCTTCCTTACGCATAAAACAGGCCTGAAAACTGCAAGTACTTTTACTAAGCAAAGTTAGGGATTTATAGAAATTAAATCAAATTTTGGAGAAAGAAAACTGGCAGCAAAGCTGAGAAGATAATACATTTAAGTCACATTTCACCATTTTTGCCATCAATCACATTTAACTCATATCTCATTTAACATTTAAGAAATGCTTTAAAAATATAGTATGTATTTAATAAATGCATCTTAGCACAATATGCCCATCCTAAAAAACACCACTATGTGGCTTATTAGTTCTTTAACTGTTATTACTGTGTAAGCATATAAATATTGCAATGACACGTGTGTAACGCTTCACAGGATGATAAAGTGTTTAAGGACCATAAAGATTTCCTGGCCTCTAATGATGACTGTCTGATAAGCAGATTTAGATTCCTACCAGCTGTGCTCTTATAGCTATGTACTGAACTGGGTCCAGTGTTAGACACAGTGTTAGATTCCACGCAACGTTTTATAAACAAGTCCCCAGAACATTACATTATAATTTAATGTTTAATCAACAAAACAACAATTCCAGAATAATTTGTGACCATCTAGGGAATATTTTGGCCAGTATTGACAACTTCCAACTGTTTGCAGCAACTAGGCTTTAAATTTGAAAAATGTACAATAAAATCATTAACTCTTCAAAGAGCATTTTGGTCTCTACTAGACATAATCACATTGTGATTCCGCTCCTGTTTTAAACAGTCTTCGAGTTCATGTTTGAGAAAGTCTAAGTTGTTTCCTTCCATCCTCACTGCAGATAAAACATGTCTGCAGTTTGGACCTCAGTCTCTGATTCACTCACAGCTCCCCTTTGTTCTGAATGCTCCACCTCTCTCCTCCGTTCTCTCTTCCTTCTATCTTCTGTCTCCTCTATTCTTTTTCCCCTCATCTAATCCTTGATATGAAGTAATTGCCAGAATGGAGAGGAGGACTTCAAACAGGGACTTGAATCCACACACATAAAACACACCCACATGTCTTGTTGTGTTTATATTGAGTACATATCCCTTTCTGACTCTTCACCAAATCTTCAAAGCCAGTCGCTTTTTCTTCTCCCTATCCACAGAGTTAGACAAATAAATGGAAGAAATAAGGAGTATTTAGATTAGGTTGTTTAGATCACCCACTAGCGAAAATTCTCTTAGGCCATTGGAACCATAACACAGTTGTGTGGGACTCACTTAAAGTCTACATGCAGACTTTCCAAGCTCTGTGAACAATAGGCTTCGGTTCAGCCTTTAGAAAAGGCTTTGAAAGGACTGCATTTGACCCTCATTGGCTTGTATTTTGTTCATTCTTCATCACCTCTCAGCCTAGCCATTTTAAATGAAAATGTATTATTGTTATTATTATTATTATAATTGCAAGGCAATCTAGTAGATCAGAGCCCGTAAAACACTAAAACATATGATTACCTGCTTTGTTTTACATTATCTAAATCTCGCTAAACTGAACCATAACATAGAGAAAATAAAAACGTTCACACTGAAAATTCTGCCGAAAATATTCACAAGTCAAAATAATTTGTTTTGCCTGCCCGGCTTGACTAAGAAAGAATAGCAAGTTCATTCTTATTTTCTATGACAGCTTGATGTGATAATAAACAGCACACGATCCAATCTGTCAACAGAGAGCCCCTTATGAGATCTTACATCTCCTCCAATTGTCTGTGCCCCTTTTGGAGCAATGTTCATTCACAAGTTACTTTATTTCTGATTGCATATTCTTTCCTTTCCTCTACCATTTTCATGCACCTTATCTTGTTTCCTCACAACTTTCTCTACCTGCATTTTTATGGCCTCATTACCTCTGTGACCTTACCTGACCTTCTAGCGGGCAAAGCAAACATGCCGCAACATCACTTCATCATGCTGTCGCTCACTGGTCATGCCACAGTAACTGGGGTTACAGTGCCATCAGCCCATCAGAGAAAAGATTGGGAAAGGTGATGGATGCGAGGGATGAAAAGTAAAGAACAAGACTGACAGGGCGACATAGCATTCAAATGATGAGATTTAACAAAGGCAAAATGACACAAAATAAAAGTAGAGAATGGCAGCAGTCAAACAAAAACAACACAGGAGGCTAAAGGCCTGTCCAAACAGAATAATAGTTGTTCTGAAGTTGGCCTGAACAGCACTAAGCAGATACAGCAATGTTAGTGGCAAGGTGAACGCTGCAGTTGGAAGGGTGGTGAGACTGTGTGTTAATGTTATTTTAATTTGTGGAACCATAAAGAGGGTGGAAGGGAGCAGGTGGGCCGCTAGCACTGCTTCTGTCATTGCTAATGAGCTGATCAGATTTACAACATCCACACGTTTAGGAAGCCAGCCACAAAAACATTATATAAAAAGAGCAATGGCTGTCACCAGCAGATGGACCACAATTCAGTGCAGTGTTGGATGATGATAGACTGAACAACTTAATGCATTTTTGGGTTTTATATATAATAACAGTCAGCTCTACTATAGAGCAGGACTTTTTCTCCAGATGCATCTTCTTATGTGCAGGACAGGTGTGCTCTGATAACTTTTTAAAAACTTGCACGCCTCTCTCCAGCTATGTAACCCCATTCAAAATTCAGCTGGGACTTGCTCTTTGTATTGTTGCCATTGTCAGTAAAAAAGCCTTCACCTGAACACCAAAAAAACAAAAAGAAAAAATATCCTGGACTTCAGGAAGAGCAGAGTGGACCCCTCTTTAGATCAACGTGTGGAGAAGGGTCCACACCATGAGGTTTCTGGGAGTGCATGGCCTCTGATGATGTCTCCTGGTCTGCAAACACCACAGCGGTGGTGAAGAAGGCTCAGCAGCGTCTCCACTTTCTGAGAGTGCTCAGGAGAAACAACCTGGAGGAGAGGCTGCTGGTTACCTTTTACAGAGCCACCATAGAGAGCATCCTCACATACTGCATCACAGCGTGGTATGCAGGGTGCTCAGCAGCAGATAGGAGAGCTCTAAAGAGAGTCCAAAAGATCACTGGCTGCTCTCTGCCCAGCCTGGAAGACAACGCCAACTCTCGCTACCTCAGCAGAGCTGGCAACATCATCAAGGACCCATCACACCCTGGCAAATACATCTGTTTGACTTGTTACCGTCAGGTTGACGGTACAGGTCACACTAAACCAGGACAAACAGACTCAGACAGCTTCTTCCTAAAAGCTATTTCAGTAGTTAACAGGAACCACATCAGATCAGTCCACAGAGATCAAACACAAAGTGAGCATATTGATCAAGTGCAATAACAAAACAACCAACGTGCAATAAAAAAAACTGTTCAATGTGCAACATGTGACTGTTTATGTATGTTATACATACACTTTGATGTCCCTTTTCTTATGTTCAGCTGCTACTTGCATTTACACGTATTATTTATCATCTATTCTATATTATATTCTAAAATATTGCATCTTCTACAGTTTGAAAGTTGCCCCTAATCACAAATAGCTCTCTTTTATTTGTTATTTTCTTTTAATTATGCATGTGTGTTTTCTTGGTGTTCAGTCTTCACTGGCTCTAAAAACTCTCCCCAGACTATACCTATGGAATCCAGCTGTTTGTATGAGACCCAAGTGGTGTTCAGTTCATGTTTCGGAGCACTTTTGAGGATGAAAACTTGGCTTTCTAATGGTTGTAATTGGTCTATTGCTAGATTTGAATTAATGAATAGGTTTATTTCATTTATTTAAATTATTGAAATTATAATCATTTAAAGCATTCAAATGAATGAAGAGGTTTAAACGCTTAGCTGTGCTGGTAATGGTTGTGGTAAGGAGCTGGGGAATGCATCACATCAATGAGTTGGCATAAAGAGAAAACTAAGTCTATGTGTAAATTTAGTCTTCCATTTTTCTTCACCGTATTTCTGTCCCAAATGCCCTGCTCTTTAGCTTTTTTCTCACACACAGAATATAATTCAACTCAAATAATAATAATAATAATCCTACAATAACTTTAGAGAAGTATAACTTTGTAAAGTTGAGCGTTTTTGCCTTTACATGTTTACTTTATGAATTTTTTTTTTCATTCTCTTGCAAATAGTATCAATCACTGTTTCTTATACCATTACTCAGCGCAGAGGAATCCAGCTTTTGATAACACAATAATGATGCACACAAGTATGTATAGACAAGTTCTGACCAGAACTGTAATGCAGCACATAGAGGGATTTAATCTATTGGCAAGCACACACACACTCAAAATCCTCCAAATGATAGATACTCAGACTTTATCTGTTTACTGTCTCTCAGGTATGTGAGGCAGATGAGAAAATCCTTTCTCAGCCTCTATTTTCTATCAGACATATCTCAATGTCCCTCTCTAACCTACAGTAAGCTCTGATGAACTATGGCTGTTGCTATAGAGCAGAGTTACTCTTGGATAAAAGTCAGATATCTGAGGTAAGAGAAGCTCTTGATTTAAGTCTGATTTGAACAAGTTTCTGCATTCGACTTATTGAGCACCAGTGGTCTATAGAAAAACATAATAGCAGAATTTACAACAATAGTTTTTCAGTTTTTGTTTCTGTTTCATTATATCCAATCTGTAAAGTCTCTTCATGGTTAATTTTGTGATGGTTAAGACACTCACTTCCCATCCTCAACACCACTATGACACAAGCCTTTGTGTGGAAGGGAAAAATTCACTCCAGCATCAACTCAGCTTCCAAATACTGGCTGCTTCCTCCAAACAATTTTGAGTTGAATATTATGACAGCTTTTCATACACTCAAAACACAAAAACACACACAAATGCACTCGTATTTCATACAATATTGGCAGAGGGTGTTTGAGAGCCTCTATTATGCCTGTATATGAGCTGTTTAGTGCTTGATGAGGGCTCTGGCTGCAAAACAGAGGCACCTGCTGTTTGATGTGCCCTCTGTTGCTGTCAGGTAGAACAGATGAATCTGTTATTTCCCTTTCTTCTTTGCTTCTGCTCACATCTGAGAGCTAAAATGCTATCCTGTTCTTTTATCACCTTCTGCCCCGTATCTTACAGCCTACTGCTTCTGAAAGTAATTTGTTTATCAAGTTGCAAAAAAAGGAATATTGCAAGTAGCACTGATCATGCATGTATAGCTAATGTCTTTGCAGTTGCAGAGTTGCCTTGCATCATGCATTTATATGCATTTTCTTTTTAATTAGCCATAAAATATTTGTGACCCTGCAAATATTTTGTTCACAAACGCACAAACATGCACATTTTTCATGAAAGATAACACAAACAGGCACTCTGCTTCTTACAGCAGAAGGTGGATTTGACCCATAATTATTTCAGTATCTTCTCTCCTGGTTTTACCTTCTGTGTAATAGAATCCAGTGGTTACTGAGCTGAGCAGTGGCTGGTTGACAGGCGCAGGCCTCAAAGAGAATTCTGCCTGACACTAAGACCTGAGCCCCATAGGGAGGGATGGAGGGATTTAGGGAGAAAAAGAGAAAAAATGGATAAAGTGAGAAGGTTAAATGGAAAGCAGTCAATACTTATGTATCATTTCAGGTTTCTCCTTCTTAGATTTGAAGTTGAAAGCTTATAACTGTACGTTTTCAATAAAGTTTTATATTTGCCATATGATCATATTTGCCATGTTTAATGCTCATATATACACATCTGTCCTTTCATGGTATGTTTTATGCTGTAACATCTTTTTAGTTATATTTCTTACTCTTGATATTTCAATTTAATATGATTAATGAGATTTTTCTCCATCTGCTACATCATTATGTCTGACAGCGGCGATTAGACGATTCCACATGATCATCCTGCACAAACTAATCTAACTACTGCACCTACTCTTCCGATTTTTAAGCAATATACATGCGGTACATATGTCCAATTTATGAAAACCCACGATGTTTAACCAGCTGTGTGTTCACATATTTCATGCAGAAAAAAGGCCCTCAGTTTCAGTAATGCTCTTTCTCTAAAGCTATGGGGCTTATTTTGAGTCAATCAGTGGAAAACACACTTATAAAGAAAAAACCTAAAACACAATACGTGACGATTCCTTGTAGATTTAGGTAAGCCTTTCAGGGCAAATAGCTGCTTAAGTGAGTTGTCAAAGAGATCGTTGGGTCTGTACGACAATTTTTTTTTGTCCATCCTTTCCACTCCAGAGGTTAATGCGACAAATACTGCCAACGCATCATACACATGCTGCCATTCGTGAAGGTAAATCACCTCCTATTCCTCTCTTTATCTTTCTGTCATTTACTTTATCCCTCTGAGCATGAAGAGCACCTTGATTTCTGTTCGGCTCAACGATTGGTGCAGATTTTGTTGTCAAGAAAGGGAGGGCTCATGTTTGTGAGTGACCATCACATAGTACATTTTGGAGACAGGCGCAGAGAAGAAGAGTGAGGATGGAAAAGAGTCAGGGATGTGAAGGCACAGACGAAGAGACTGAGTTAGGGGCAAGATTGAAGGGGGAGAGAGGACTGCTTGAGCTCCCAAAAGCCATTAAAGTTTGATTCACCCACTCCTCACTCTTTGAATAAATCAACCTGGCGTTCCCTTTCTTTCAAGTGAGCAGTCTTTTCCCTGCCTTCACACTACCACCCTGCCTTTGGCTCTCTCTCTCTCTCTCTCTCTCTAATACTATCTCAACACAATTGTGAATTCTGACAAGGTTTTGCTGATATAAAAGACAGTTTTGCTTCCTACCAGTCCCTTCATATTTTGAAGTTCAATGTGTTTATGGTTATAAGTATATAGACAGGAAAAGTAAAGGCAGGGTGCTGCTTCTAATTTTTGTCAGTTTTTATTTTTTACTTGTGATTTCATAGTTTTAGGAATATTGTCATGTTGAAGAGGTAAGAAAAAAATGCGTGAAAAGATATTTGTTCAGCTGCAACTCATGCAATTGCTCCATTTGGCTTTATGCAAATCACCCTTTCACTGGTCTATCTCTGTTTGGCAATATAAAACACCCCTCCTCCACCATACCTGCACTGAGTCTGTGACCATGACTGCAGATTCTTAAATAGTGTTTTTTTAGTCTGTCCAGTTTGCTCATATTTGTTGTGGCTGTCACTTTACCATCTGATATGCAGGGAAGAGCATTTTAAAACAAAGGGGATGGAGTATAATTAATTTGGGATGAAAGATAAAGTAAAAGAATTTTGTTGCCACCGATGCTTTGTCTTTTTTTCTCATTTCTGTGCAGTCAAGTGTATATAAACAAACCAATACCTATTTATTTACTACAAAGTTGTGTCACAATTTAGGATCTGCACTCTTAGGAGTGTCCAGACAGCATAGATAGACTGTGGAGTTTCTACATATGCATGTTAGGCTAATTGTGTGTGTGTGGATTTAAAAGAAGCTTTCAGTTCAAATCCACACTTTGATGTGAGACCCTGAGTTGGGATACAGCTGTAGTGTTTTGAAAACCTGAGTGACTTCAGGTTTTCTGGTGTACAGAAATGCTATTATGTAAACCATAACACCGAATAAAACTAAATTAATGTGGCAGACAGATGTTAGACTCATTTTTTGTTTGTCATTTAAGTTAACATATGCACTGGTTTTCTGAAACCCTTAACGAATGTTTCAGAGCTGTAACACATGTGAACATAAATACATTTTCCCTAGAAATCTTTGCAGATTATTCCACTGGGACCCCTTATAAAATTTATGTCAGTAGATGAAGCTGTGAATGCATTTGTCGGCAAATAGTCTATACTGTTTGTGGCTGGAGTGCATGTGAGTACATGTGTTCTCTGCTGATCTGCATGTGCTTACATGTTCTGCCTTTGCAACTAGTCCATTGCTTTTTCAGCCAGGAAAATGCATCTAATGCAGATGCTATCCCACAGAGATATGCTTGTGTAAGCAGCAACTATGTAAAAATATGGATTAATCTTTCCATCTGAAAAGCTCCAGTATTTATATCTGAAAACAGCTCACATGTAAGTCAGTCAGATTGTATTAAGCACTATTTAATGCAAAGCAGCTGCACTGCTAGAAAAGTGGATTAAAGATCATTTCCAGGATTACATTTTATTTTATGTGTAAGTTTATTTTTAATTATGTCATGTAAATTTGGGGGTTGCACAGTTGGTTAGGACCCGTGTTAGCGTGGGTTCTCTCCGGGTTCTCCAGCTTCCTCCCACAGTCCAAAGACATGCACCTTGTGGATAGGCTGATTGGAGACTCTAAATTACCCACAGGACTGAGTGTGTGTGTGTGTGCATGGTTGTTTGTCTATATGTGTTGGCCCTGTGATAAACTGGCGACCTGTCCAGGGTGTCCCCCCCACCTCTCTCGTTCAATGTCAGCTGGCATTAGCTCCAGCCCCCTGCAACCCTGGTCAGGGAATAAGTGGTAGAAAATGGATGGATGGATGGATGGATGGATGGATGGATGGATGGATGGATGGATGGATGGATG
>JBAMIG010000017.1:6149908-6161690 GCA_037177335.1 Kiunga ballochi | reverse complement strand
GATAGTGAGTGACTGCAGAGTTGCACAGGGAATAAAAAAATAATCAAAATGCAAAATGAAATTTAGTTGATCACTAATCAGTTATTGATTCATGGAACAAGGACAAACTACATGGAGAGTAAAAAAAGCAAGGCAAATTTAATAAATATTTAAACTGTTAAACAAAATTTAAATAAAAGGACAGCAGGCTCCAAGAGCTCACCCACTCTGTGGTTTTCTATTATATGCAATGGCTTTAACATTTTACAGACAAGGAAATCGTTAATCATGGTCAAATGTTTTGCATTTTGATGCTTCAACCAGTCTGATGGAGACTTTCCAATGTATTGATTTCTGAGGGACCCAAAATGGAGGAAGAGGTTGCTTGTACTGGTCAGCAGGACAGACTTTACAGCTCCAACAGCTTTATATTAAGTTACCTACGCAAAAGAGAAAAACATTTAGATGAAAATCAGTTCAGTTTCATAGAGAGAAGTTGTAATCTAAAGTTGAAATCTGATGCAGCCATTGTTCAGTCTTCACTTATAAGAACCTACAAGAGAATTCATGAAAATCATCACAGATACCCGAGCTTTCCCCTGCTACTATGTATTGAAATTCATGGTAAATATTCAACTTAAATACAAGTCTTAACAAATGTATTAGACCACCTATTATAAAACAGGGAACCATAAATACATTTATAATATATCAAGAAGTTGTTCCAGAATAAAATTGTATTCATTATTATTATTCATTAAGAAAATAACCAATTGGAATAATGTCCTTATTGGCAAATAGTAACCAAATATGTCAATATTTTGTACGACCACTTTTTGCTGAGATGACAACTTGCATTTTTTCTGCATTGTTTTCATGTATTTTGCAACGTCTCTTTTGTTATTGGGTTCCAAATAGTTTCCAGCTGTTCCCAGAGACTTGCTTTGGATGACACTTTAGTGTGATCAATCTTTGACTTCACTAACTCCCAGATGGGCAACATGGTGGCGCAGTGGTTAGTGCTGTGGCATCACAGCAAGACAGTAGCTAAAGATGAACCAATTGTGTTAGCAATGACCACAGTCAGGTCTGGTGTGTGGAACTATTGCATTTTTACAGTAACATGAAAGAATGTAAAAGTCTGGCAAAGTTTAGTAGTTTAGATTTAAGTTATCACACTATTAGGTTTTGTCACAATCATTTTTGTGGTAATTATAAAGAAGTAATGTGCCAAATTCTTATCAGTTTTATTTATTGTATTGTGTTTGACAGTTTATTTAAAGCACACTAAACAACCACTGTTAATAAGACTTTTAGGACATTTATCTTTCTGCACAAGAAGGAGCAACAGCCAAACAGTGTATAAAATCACAAATAAAACCCCGCGACCCCGTTAGGGACAAAGCGGTAGATGATGGATGGATGGATGAAAATGTTTTTTACCAACTGTTTCACAGCAGCTAAAAGCACAAGTACACATGTTCACGTCCGTACGACCTAATCGGAACATGTGGTAATCACTAGATTTTATGCTAAAGGTCTTGTGCTGCCAAGTGACTGCAATTTTGTGCAGCAAAAAAATGTTTTAGTCCTCTCGCCCAAAATCTGTCATTGGCTGGTTTTTAAATGGTGCCCACTGAAAAAATGACCCGATCACAGCACAATAATTGAAAGGACAGTCACTCTGCTGAAAGATTCCCTTCTTGTAGGTCAAAACACGACTAAGGAGAATTACTTTTCTGTGTCCATTTGCCATACATACTGATGTATGCCATAGTTTACACTTGATGCAGACCATGTTGTGGTTTAAAAACTCTTTGTCTCTTGAAATCTGTGAGGTTAGAGTTGTATTTTCTATTGAGCCCATTGCATGTTGCTGATTGGGCTGTTATTTACCAATAAAAAGAAGCATGTATGATGAGGCTGTGATAAGTGCTGCAGGCAGGTGTTGCTTAGAGAGCACAATCGAGGGGAAAGATGATGTGTCTGATTCTGTTATTCTGGTAATGTCCGAGCAAGATAGAATCAGGGAATTCACATCAATGCCCTCCCACCCCCGCCCCACTGGACATCTACAATATGAGATTTTTCTAGCCAAAGCTGAGTGCAGCCATGCTGATATTGGCTAAGATCTCGTCTCTGTTAAAGGACAATCCTCCTCCTTACTGCTAGCACCCGAACACCCTCTTATCCCTTCAGAGCTCCTTAAACAACAGACTGCTGCATTCAAAGCATGAAGCAGCACTGTTGCAGGTCTTTGTTTCCTCCAGCAGTTGGACTAGAAATCAGCATTGCTTCCAATAGCCCACAAAACCACTCAACAAAATCCAATACAATTTCTTGAAATGCTTAGTTTTTTTCTTTTTTATTATTATTATTCCGATAAAATTTGATTTGCTGATTTGACTTTGTGTTGTCTGTAGTAATAATAACAATAATGTGATATCTAGAAAAGTAAAAATTATACTACTAATAAAACCATAAAAAGTCAAATATTGATAGAGAAATGAGTCTTTATTAAATGTTTCACAGCTCTGAGGCTCTTTCCATCTCACGCCTCATATTGAAAAGCTTCTGGAGAGAAGCAGCTGGTTTTCCTGCCTTTCCTGTCCTTTAAAGCCACTACACTTACTTCATCTGGACCAAGAGCTTTTCCTGGTCAAAGTTTCCTTAACTCGGCTCCAACTTCTTCTGTTATACAGGTGGAGCAGCTCACATTGTTGTGGATGTGGGGCAGCAGAGTTGATGCTAGGGGAGGTATAGGGAGCAGTCTTGGAGGTGTAGGTAGCAGGTAGAGAAGTGAAGGTGCAAGAAACAGCAACTAGAAAGAGCTTTTGTGAGGTGGAAGGAAAGACTGCGGTGGTGAGGGACTTTGCTCTTTCATGCATCATGTTCCACAGACTGATAGTTCTTCACTTTGTGGCAAATGATTGTCTTTATTAATCTCTAGGCCTCTTCAGTGTCTTTGTTCTCCTGCTGTTTTTCTACCATTCTCCTATACTGCTCCTTAGCATACATCAGTCTTTTTGCCCATTCCTCTGCTTTTTCCTGTTCATACTTTGAATACTTTTTCTGGATGAGGAGGACCTTTATGTCACTAGTGGTTTATTGTTAAGATAGCAACGTACAGTCATAATCTTAATTACAGTGTCCCAACAGAAACTGATGTAGTCTCTGATGGTGTGGACATTCCTGTCTATGTCCATTTCCTGCTTTCCTCAGCAGTACATCAGGAGTACAGCAGTACAAGTGACTACTTGTTGAAAACTCTGGTGGTAACAGGAAGTCTTTGTAGATTAGTTTTTTATTTGGGCAGGAAATGGATCATAATATGATCAGATTTGCTCAGTGGTAGGAGAGGTACTGCCAAGCACACCTTCAGAATGGCACCAAACAAATCTAATGTCTTATCTCTATGTGTTGGGTAGTCCACATACTGTCTAAAGGCGGGGAAAGAAACATGATAGAAATCCCTTGTGATCATGATGAAAACATTCGGTTGTTGGTGTTATATCCTAGCAACTGTGTCATGCATGACGTCACATGCCACAATAGATTTTGCTCTCGGAGGAAATCTAAACAGGCTCCACGGTGGTGTGGCTGGTTAGCACAGTGGCCTCACAGCAAGAAGGTTGCCGGTTCAAGCCTTGGTGTGAGCGGGGCTCTGGGAACCTTTCTGTGTGGAGGTTCTCCCCGTGTTAGCGTGGGTTCTCTCTGGGTACTCCGGCTTCTTCCCACAGTCCAAAAACATGATTGGAGACACTAAATTGCCCATAGGAGTGAGTGTGTATGGTTATGCGTCTATCTGTGTTGGCCCTGCGATGGACTGGTGACCTGTCCAGGGCTACCCCACCTCTTGCCTGTTGACAGCTGGTATCGGCTCCAGCCCCCCGCCTAACCCCGTTAGAGATTAAGCGGTAGAAAATGGATGGATGGATGGAAATGTAAACAACAAAAATCATTATGTATAAAATCTCCCGTGGCATGAAAGGAGTTCTAATATCCAATATACTCTCTTTTTAACAACCACGTTCATGCATAGGATAACCCTTTTCCACCTTCTCCTCTTTTTTGGATCTCCGTCTGCTAAAAAGCTTTGAGGTCAGGGAAATTTCATGCATGAGTCCGATATATATATATATTATCGTTCAGTCAGGACTCTGATAGACAATTCAAACTGCGCGATCTCTATAGACATTGGCTCCTCACAAAATCCTCCAGTTCCTCACATTTGTCTGACAGAGAGTTGACATTACCTATGAGAACAGAGGGCAGAATAGTCTCGTAAAAACCGCTTCTTATTGTTCATCTTAGCCTTTATTTCCACTCTGCATCTACCGTACCGCTTTCAGTTTTGTTGGAATTGGATGTTTTGGACAGTGTCCTGTCCTCAATAGTTCCACCAGTTTTTCTCTAGTGTACATTGCTCTATCAGAGGCAGTGCATGTTGCTCAGAAGGGAGAAAAATGCACAGGAAAATGCACAACAAAGCAAAAAGTAGTTTTAAAAGAAAAAGCTTTGGAACAAAAAGTAAAATGCAACACTCCAAATGGACTTGCTGCCATTAGACTGGCACATAGCAACCTGTATAATAAGGGTAATAATAATCATATTTTTCTGTCTTTACAAAATATAAATTCTGTTTGGTTTGTGTAGAAATGTGTTTTTCTCTCTGTTCTCCAGGCTGTGCAGCAGCCCTGGGTATGTCAGCAAACCTGCATACTATCTTAATGGTTAACTATCAGTGATGTGGTGTCATACTCAGTCAGTACTAGTACTTTTCTGTAACTTGGTTGCTTCATGATTCAGGACTGCACCCTGCCTATTGTCTTGGAAAGATGTTTGTGTCCTGTGTGGAAATGTTTTTGTGAGTGTGCTCAATTGCTTTTTGAGCAATAAAAATTTTTTTTTCCTGTTTAACCTGTTAGTGTTTGTGTGGCACTTTGGGTCTCACTCTTCTTCAGACATGACAAAAACAAATGTGGTAACATTTTACATTACCAGTCAGCTAGAATGTTTCCCAGCAATTACCACAAATCTTTCAACTTCCAGCCTTCTGCATGTCCACACCTTTTTCTCTTTTTTTTTCTTTTACCATGAACAAAATCATGAAATATTACCACAACTGAGAAAAATGGTAAGAAATTTGAATGCCATTAGGCTGACACATGAAACCTTCATACATTTTTGCTTTTCCAATAAAGTAAGGCAGATGCAGTATTCTGAGATCAGAGACAAGAAACTAAGCTCAAACCTTTTTAGCAACATAGCAAGTTGTAAATAAGGTTGAGTTCATGCATACATATGCTTGTAAAGAGGTAGGGAAAAATATAACTAAAGAATCCTATAAGTATGATAGATACTGTATACTGTGGGGAAAGCAGATGAGTAAAATAACAAAACATGGAGCATTGGTTGCAACTAAATGGGGTGTTTGAGAACAAGAATAATGAGTTTCAGAGAAAAAAATGAATAAAATGAGGTAGACAGGATGTACAACTAACACTATACAGATATGAAGGTGTAGACAAAAAGGACAAGTAACAAGAAAATTTTTTAAAAAGAAACTGGAAATATTAGCAAAATTGAGTGAAACTTTTATTTAAGTTGATAGGATGGTTTTAGCATATATTATTGTCAGCATTAATACAATATCATTTTTAATCTTTGTGAGCACACAGGTAATGTAGAATTCACGCAATATTTGCAGACTTATTTTTCTTCAGGTGCACAATTAAATAGATTATGTAAGCTGGATGTGATCAGCTGTAGTTTTATCCCCCTCTCCAGCCTTTTCTCCACCTTCTGGCCTTAGTCCAGGCTAATTAGCCAAAGAGCTGCTCTCCACGCTCTTTTTGCTGGCACTGTCTTCCCTCCTCTTCGTTGGCTCTGTTCTTTGTCCCTTCACTTCCTTTCTCTCATTCCAGAGTAGATACGGGGCAATAATAGAGCAATGAGTTTGGAGTGCGGAACACAGGCATGGGTTAATCTGTTGACCCCTAGCAGTTGTACACCGTAGACACACCATCACAACGTGTTTCTCTGGAGTCCACACCTCAGCTTTTACTATAAAACTCTCTGAAGAGAGAGCTGTTCTTTTTCTATTAGACTGCACCTTAAGGGTTACTGTGGGTCCCAGAAATGTGAAAATAAAAGGGTTTTAGAGCATATGTTCTTTAAAGGATGATTTCTGAACTTCTCATATTGAAACGGCGGAACAAAATCAGTCTTTGTTGTCACATGTTGACAAAGGAATCAAGGTTTTGTAACAAAACATACAAATCCATACATAACTAATACCTAATAAGGTATGAATTTAAATCTATCACCTATTTAAATATGTGGCTTTTCAAAAGAACAGGCAGGACTGTCTTTATTTAATTCTTTTATTTTACTTTAAATATTTTATGTTTCTTTGTTACCCAAATTGTAATCTGCTTATGTTACATTATCCCTAAACTACAAATGATGACAAAATGAAACACGATGATTCAATATTTTCTCCCAGGTGAATATATAACCACTGTTTTGTGTGCACATAATGTGTCGACACACAACTCTTACTGACTGTTTTTGTCACAATTTTCTGATAAATCATATTATTGTACATTATGTGATTCTTTTTCCTCAGTTTTTTTTTGTCATCCTGAGATTATCCTGTTAAACCTACACTGTGTGGTAGCTCCTGGGATTTTCTGTGTTGTCAGCTGTTAAGAGCAGTCTGTATTAACTAGACATAGATCAATTAGTTCCAGCTCTACTTTGTTATAAGAGCTCCCCTCATTCAGCCTTGTCTGCTGCACTGTTTGCTTTCTGCACAACATTGCTCTGGTAGCATTCTCGCGTTTGAACTACCACTACCTAAAATTGCAAAGGGGCTTCTTCAAGTCTCACATAACAATGATCACAATGAAACTGCGCTGGCATACAGGTCTGAGATGATTCATCCAGCTGCTCTGAGGGAAGAAGGTTGGGAACACCGAGCAGACCAAAGGGAGAGCAAGCGCAGATGATATGTGCAGTGCAAACTATTCTGTGCATTTACCATGGCTTTCCTCCTCTTTTGCATATAATTAAGTCAAGAATGACCACAAAATGCTCTGAGGAGATTAGTCATTGAAAAAGCCAGGGGGAGGGGGGTGAGTTAACAAGAGGGGCACAATTTGAATAGGAAGAGAGAGGATGAGGGAAGATGAAGGATGAACCCAAATGCCCCTTCCTCTAATATTTCAACCTGTTTAAATGAAGAGCAGTGCCTTGGTCACACTTGATCTTATTAATGAGGACAGTGCACCGTTGATAATTTGACATGCTTTTCTCTGAATTATATAGACTACGATAAAGGAAGACTTACAAAGCTAAAAACTGTCATTCTAAGGCTGCAAGGATTCAGGCTTGAGTGCATTGATGTGCACTCTATTATAGTATTCAAAGTCCTAATATGATGTTTGTTACTTCTGAAATTGAACAATTTATCCATAAATTTAGTGCAAAGAAATAGACATTTGTGTTTGGTGGATCATTTCCTTGTTGTTAAGCAATATTCTTTATACTTAAGCTAGTCCGTGACTGAATTTATATTTTTATGCTTGACCAAGGAACCGGTTCAGTAAGAAAACAAACAATAATCCCTGCATATCTTCACGAAAAACAGAGTTAACATTCATTTGGGGCACCTAGATTAAATAGACATGCTGAAAAATCCTTCCTACTAGCAAGAAAAAGAAACATGAACATAACTACAGTTGTTAGTGAATGATCGGGCCCCTGCCGACCAGAGGACTCTCCCAGGACCTGGGAGAACACCACCACCTCAAAGCCTGAAACCCAGCTAGCCCATTGTTTATTTCCATTTAAATGGTAGTAAAAATGAAATTGTAGGATGTGTGGCAGAATTGAGTATGTGGATTGCATCTATGAAAAACTTGCAAATCTTTTCAGCTCATTCTGCTGTTGATTCTTTTTTCTTTTTCTTTTTTTTAGCTACTAGTATCCCAGGTGTGTTTAGTTTGTGAGAATTAACCCTGCAGCAGTGGTTACTTGGGATTTAAGGCTCATCGTGAGGAAAATGAAACATGGAGAATGTTTTTCTTTTTTATGCACTGATAAGTTAAGAGCCTGCGTTGGCATTGTGATGGATGATGGGGTGGCAACTTCTTTACTGGAAAATTTAGGCTATCATTTGAGACCATTTCAATGAAGAAAAATATCAAGTTGAGTTTTGTGACTAGTGATAATTCAATATCTGCATTGTCTGTGACTGAACTCTATCATCCAAGACTATCAAAGTCCCCACCCTCCACAGAGCAGGGTTTATCAGATTGTACCTCCAGAATATGGGAGAGGATGAATTGGCCTGTCTGCGGTCCTATTCTCGGCTATTCATGCCACAGTGACCAACAACTACAATAGCTGACTTGCAAAGATTCTGGATGAAGGATGGGAGGCCACCCACATCAGTGTGTAGCATTGCTGGTTCTTAAAAAATAAACATATACATTATAATTCATAGTCATGTTTTTATATCAACCACCATAGCTAACATGTGATTGTTTATCAACAATTATTATAAAAACACCCACAAATGGATGTTTGTGCCCTATAATGATAAATTATGGCAATGTTTGAGAGAACAAAATATGATAAAAATGATATGATAAAAAAATAATCAAGCACCACTTTTTTCAAGTACCAATATATAATACTATGCATTGATCAGAGTTGTTGATGGATGAATTATATGTACAGTATATTCAAGAAAAAGCTATGCTGAAGAGAGAGGGGGGTGAAAAGTTGCAGAAAGAGGGCAGAAACAACAGCACAACAACAGTAACAGAAATATCAAAGACAAAACAGATTGTGAACAGGTTGGAGGTGGCTGGTCAGCCCAAGGCAGGCAGAGATAAAAGACTACCCAACACAAGTTATATTCATATTGCATGAAATGGAGACGCACACATAGCTGATCCAGAGCATTCTCCTCCACAGGCTCCCTGCTACATCCCTGGAGTTATGCTGAATTATCCACATCAGTTTAGTTTTTCTATCTGACTTTCTTTTCTGTGTCTCACCTTGTCATCCCTGATCCAGGGAACACCAACAGCGTTTTTGCCCTGAACTACATCAGTGGGTCTCTGACGGTGAACGGCCAGCTGGACCGAGAAAACCCACTCTACTCCGCTGGATTCACTCTTACTGTCAAGGTGAGCTGTTGAATAGGAGACAGTTGGGGAAAGAATTGCCACTGGATCAAGAGAGACGTGATAAGAGTGTAGTAAATTTCAATGCAGTGTCTCAGTTTGATTTAGTCTCAGTAGACATACAGAAATCAGGTATCTGCTTTAGTTCCTATATTTATACAATACATTTTGTGAAGTGTCAGTCTGTGAGGTAAATTCCCAACAGTGCGGAAGGGCATCCAGATCAAAATGCCACCGGCCACTTCCGCTGTTGGGCTGGTAGAGGCTCTGTCAGTGTGCAGCTGCACAACTGTGGCCCAGACAAATTTATGTCTGTGAGTGTGTAACTTCGTCTTCAGAGAATTATATTCAGTGAATGCCCAGCGGCCAGGAGGACAGTGGCAGCAGAGGGAGAACAGGATAAAAGAAACGGATTTTGAGTTCATCTTTGTTTCTATATTTTTGTATGTTTCGCTTTTGTTTTGCAGCATGTCTGAATCCCTCTGAGCCTGAACTCAAACTCCCTTGGCTTTTTACTATGTCATTCTTTTCGAATTCCTATCAGCAATTCACAGCTCGCGATCCTACCTATACCAGTCCACCTTTTTTGGTCTTCTTTTTTCCTTCCAGTATTTTTTCTAAGTCTATGGGTCTATTTTAATACAATATGACGAGAGGATTTGTGGAACAGATTTTCTTTTCCGTTTCACATAATTTAATTTGTGATCATATCAGGTCAAATTATTTGAATGCACTTAAATGGCTCAGTCACATGCATGTATTAACACAACTTTTCACTTAGCTGCACATATTGCAAGAAGAAAAAGAAGGCTGTTTGAGATTTTGAATGATGATTGGCAAGTAATGATTGAGATACAAGTGGCTCTGAGGTTTAATGTGAAAAAGATTGTGGCTAATATATACTAGCCTTGCTCTATCTTTTTAATTGAAATCAATAATTATAAACAAGGAAAGAAGCTCAAGCAAAAGTGCTGAAAAAGAAAAAACTGTTGTCCAAAAATGTATTTATAAGATATGGATTTTTTACCTCTGAAATTTCTCTCTGTCTCTCTGCTTGTGCTTTCTTAGCTGGCGCTGTTATTGATTGTGGTGTGCTATAGTAATACAACTAATTTCTCAACTTCAGGCAGCTTAGGTAGTGCTGAACGAGTCGAAGCTGAGGTCAAATGATTCAGGAGTGGAGGGACGAAAGAGGCTAAACTACCTTGATTACCCAGAGACCAGCATGCTGTTTCTGCCTCCTCATATATAGCTTGTGACACTCCTCCATCAATAAAAGGCGGTGGTTGCCCTCGCCCTTCTTTCTCTGTGATATTTTTCAAATGCCTTATATCTTCAATAGTGAGGCAGCCAAAAACAGAGGGAGTGTGCAGTTGTGTCCTTTAAATGGGACTGCTCTCTCTTGTATCTCATTGTGTGTTTGTGTTAATGTGTGGATGTAACAATTTTTATGATTGCTTTTAGACGCCCTGTTCATCTTTTGATCCAAAAAATGAACAGCTGATAATATCTTGACCAATTTTGTGCTGACCACTTCAATTCAGAATGACATTTTCACTCCAATCAAATATCTCTAATGTCTTTTTTCACTTTTCTACCTCTTCCTTTTGTTGCTCCTTTTAAGGCCACGGAGCTGAATGAAGATCGCAGTCCATCAACTGCAACAGTGACGACCACTTTCACCATCCTATTAATTGACAAGAATGACAATGCCCCAAAGTTCAACAGCTCAGAGTATCGGGTCCGAATCACCGAACTGGCACAGGTGGGCTTTGCCCTGCCGCTCTTCATCCAGGCAGAGGATAAGGATGAGGTGAGTGAGCAACAATTTAATTAGCCTGAACATTTAACATCTTTGATGTCAGACAGATACTGATAAGGCCAACACTGGCATCATAAAAAAAATCACTGTACCTTTTTTTTTTTACTTTACTGTTCATTTTGTAAACAGCCTGTGTGCCACCTCACCCAGATCTTTGGTTTGTTTTGTTGATGTTCCACTGTTTGTATGGAGTGGAGAGTGATACTTGAGGTTTACTATATAATTCCCATTTGCAGTTTGTAATAAATGAAATGCTATTTAATGGCTTAACAAAGACTGGATAAGTGTAATACTACTACTGAAGCGCGGGGGGGAAATAACCATATTATGTCATATGTAATAATAATTTTGTCTTTAAAGGAGGAAACTGTGTTGACAGCAAATCAGAGAAATAGGACTTTTACTTCATGCTTGGGTGGAACATGTTGAAATTCTGCTGTTATAATCTTAGACTAGACAGTACTGTGTCTTTGCTTTGGATGTATTGCATTAAATTATGAGAACCTTTAATCACAGAAAGCACAACATTTGCCAGTGCACGAATTTTCTGGAACACTATTAACACCGATGCACATGGTAGACCTCCACAAATAATTTAGCAACTGTAGGGCAGCTTTTTGTCCACCATCATTGGACTTTATTTAGTCCCAGATATTTTCAGTCTAACCAAAACCAATAAAAGTTTATGTATATAGATGCTGTTAAAACAACTGCTCCTCCAGTCGCGCCGCTCTGTTTCTTATCCGCCACTAGAACCACGTTCACTCTCACAACCATCCAT
>JBAMIG010000017.1:6130248-6149808 GCA_037177335.1 Kiunga ballochi | reverse complement strand
CCCCCGACAACATAGCTGCTGGGATCATCGGAACACACAAACTCCTCCACCACGGTAAGGTGGCGGCTCAGGGAGGAACACTATTACAGGCCGACAGGCAGTGGGATGGAGGCAATGGGTAGCTGATTGAGAAGTTCGACCAGATACCTGTAGGGCCGCGGAACACCTGCCCTGACTGCATATCTAACATATGGTTAAACTATCCCTATGTAACTCCCAGTCAAAAAGAACAGTCTTCACTGATGGTCTGGAGTGGTGTATTTTGTTCGTCCTTTAGACACCAGCATAAAACAACATAAGAGCTAGATGGCATAAAAACAAATAAAACAAATATTAAGCCTATTACACAAACATTATCTCAGCTATGTTAATTAGCTTTAGCATTCAATTTAGCCACATATACAGTCATAACATTTCATTTTGCCATAAAAAAGTCTTTGAAATAACTTGTCACATTCAACTGGCGCTGACTTTGATACCGTTTGTTAATCGTTGTTTTTTTACCCTCAATCTGTGACTTGTAGCAATTTACCTTTGTTATATGTCAATTTGTCGTTTCATACGACATAGCTCTTTCAAAATAAGACATTTCTTTGTTAAAAGGAATTTCAAAAACAAAGAACTGAATAATGCATTTATGTTTTAAAGGTGAAACTCTTTTAACCATAAACATGTTAACTGCCTTTAAATTTAATTATAAGATTTGTTAAAAAGGAAGGTCTTAAGATTGATTTTACAGGTAGGGAGGGTGTCTGCCTCTCGGACCCACACTGGGAGCACTGGGAGCTGGTTCCATGAGAGAGGAGCCTGATAGCTGAAGGCTTTCCCTCCCATTGCTTTCTTATAATCTCTGGGAACCACAAGTAAACCTGCAGTCTGAGAGCAAGGTGCTCTGTGTGGAACATATGGAACTATGAGGTCTTTTATATATAATGGAGCTTGGTCATGAAGCACTTTATATGTGAGGAGAAGAATATTAAACTCTATCCTAAATTTAGAGATGCTAAAACTGGGGAAATATTATATCTTCTGCTAGATCTCATCAGAACCCTTGCTGCAGCATTTTGGATAAGCTGAAGACTTTTCAGGGCATATTTAGGACAGCCCATAAATAAGGAATTGCAACAGTTCAGTTTTGAAGTAACATAGGCATGGACAAACCTTTCTGCATCACTCTTAGACAGGATGTCTCTCATTTTTTACAAAAATGTGCATAATGATAAGTGTGTGAATGACAAAGAACTTTTCAAACGTAAGAGAATGAATTTTAACACAGATTGTCATCAGAATGTCACCAGAATCGATGCATGGGGCAGACAGATATTACTTACTGTAGAGTACTACAGCTCTGCAGGCAGGCACAGGTATAGTCTTTATTGTCATTGTATCAGACGAAACAACAAGATTGACTGTCATGTCCCTTGTCCAAACAAGCATTATTTACACACAAATAAAATTAAAAGTACAACATATCATAAGAACTCAATATATTACAATGAAGTATATAGGAATAATTAAGAGGTCATTCATTTAAAGGTGGATAGAAGGGGGATATTATTGCACAAATAAAAGAAAATGTCTGGTGGTGTAAAGTGCAGTGAAATTGATTGTTTGTCTGGGTTCATTTTTTATGCAGTGTTGCAACAGCTCTTGGGTAGAAACTGTCTCATAGTCTGTTTGTCTTTGCTTTCAGTGACCTGTAGCGCCTGCCAGAGGGCAACAGGTCAAAGAGGTGGTGCCTGGGATGAAGTGTGATTTTTGCTCTATTGAGGCAGCGGGAGCTGTGAATGTCCAGAAGAGAGGGCAGGGGGCAGCCGGTGATCTTTTCTGCTGTGCATACTACTCTACTACCTTCTGTCTCAGTGCAGCTGGAGAACCACACCATGATGGCATAGGTCAGCTTATTCTTTATGGTAGAGCGGTAGAAAGGCAGCTACACATTCAGTTTCACCAAACACAGCTTTTCCTTGGCTGCCTTGTTCTGCTGCTATCTGGCCTCTTGGGTGTTGTCAGCGAATGTGGTGATGATGTTCACTGGATGGACGGGGCTGCAGTCGGATGTGTAAAGAGAGTAGAGAGTTGGGTTCAGCATGCAGTCCTGAGGAGAGCCAATGCTGGGAGTTAGGGTGAATGAAAAGTCGGGAGCCAGTTTAACCTGGTGTGGCCGATTGGTTGGAAAATCCTTTATCCAGGAACAGGTGAGAGGTTAGACAACTTGAGGATCTGGATGTTTGGGATTATAGTGTTGAAGGCAGAGCTGTAGTCTATAAACAATAACCTGGCGTAGTTGTTGCAGTGTTTCAGAAAGCTGACTGCTGAATGCTGAGAGGACAGTGCATTTGGCATCCTTTGTCCATGTGTTCAGCTGATATGCAAACAGATGTGGACCCAGAGTGGGAGACAGGCAATCTATGATGTGGTGTAGGATCATCTTCTTGAAGCACTTAGTGATGATGGGATTAAATGCTATTGGTCAGTAATCATTGAGGGTGACTGTAGAGGACTTGTTGGGGACTAGGATTATGGTTCCAGACCTCAGGGAGGTTGGGATGACAGCTTGGGTCAGAGACAGGTTGAATATGGCTGTTAACAGATGGGAAAGCTGGAAAGTGCAGGCCTTCAGGACTTTTTAACTGGGCCAGTTGCCTTCCTTATATTTACTGTGCATGTGACTTCCTGTACCTTCAGAGTGAGGAGGCAATGGAAGCAGAAGGGGGATGCAGCAGTGTGAGACTTAAAGTTTTGGAGTTTTGGAGACTTAAAGTGTGTAAACCAGTTGTTCAGCTCTTCTGCTAGCCCAGCGTCTGAGTCTCCTGATGTCATGGGACAGCCTGTCGAAGGGACAGTTATTGCTGTGGAGGTGATCCTCCACTGACCTGATGTAAGTGGCTTCGGTATCCCTGATTCCTCTTCTCAGGTCAGAGCAAGCAGCACTGTGGAGGGTTCTGTCACCTGACTGAAGGCTGTGTCCGGGGCTCATAGGGGGTGCATGGACCCGTCTCTTCATCTAGGGTTTCTGATTTGGGTATATCCGGATGGTTTTATCCACTGGGACATTTTCAATGCAGTACTTGATAGAGTCCAGTACAGTCTCTATGAACACAGCCAGCTTTGTTAAAATGGCCTGCTATTATGTGAACACCACCTGGATGAGCCATCTCTAGGAGACTGCTGTGTTAACATTTGCATTTGGTGGAATGTAGACCGGAGTAAAAATAACAACCATCAGCTTTCTGGGTAGGAAAAAGGGTCAGCATCTCACTGACACATATTCCAGGTTTGGGAGCAGTGTGTGTCCAACACAGGGTTGTCCTTACACCAGCCCTCGTGCACATGGATACAGAACCTCCCTCCTCTGCTCTTACCAGAGTCACTGTTCCTCTCCCAGCAGTGTAGCATGCACTCTGTTAGCTGCACAGTAGCATCAGGAATCCTGGCCCATTGTCAGGTTTCTATGATCAGTAAGACACAACAGAACCGGACATGGCAACTGTTGATCAGCCGTAACTCTAGATAGTCTCTTTTGTGCATCATGAATCTGACACAGGAGAGATAAAAACTCTGCAGCGAAGGTTTGAGTGGCTTTTTTTTTAAATCTTGCCATTAGTCCTGCTCTGCTGCTCCAATTTGTTTACACTCCATCCACTGCCTGTGGCGTTCGCCAGGATCAACAACAATCCACAGAGATCCGTCTGGACATGTTATCTTGTCTGGGATGTTAAACGTGCAGTGAAAATTGTTAGAAATGGTCAGCTTACACTGTAGTTCTATTGGGATTAGGTCAGAGTGCTTGTAATGTCCAGCAGAAGTATTTAGTGAGCACACAAAGAAAAATAAAAAAAATCCAAAAAGGAGAGCTAAGAGCTGCTGCACACACCACCGTCTTGAAAAGAAGGAGAGGCAAAAAAGTGTGGAGTTTTTAGAACTGTCACTGGATATTAGGAAGCAGCTTAAGCCTGTCTATTGATTTAAGTTGGTGTGTTGATGTTTAAACGATAGCAGTTTCTACAGTCTTACAATTGTGCCTTTCTGTTTTATTTAAATACTCAGTAGGCCTAATAGCTTAAATATTGTTAAGAAATAAGTAATGCAATAAGATCATTTTACAATATATACAGTAACTGTAATGACTCAGAAGGGTGAACCCAATAATAAATGTCTGAAACCTCAGGATCAGGAAAAATATTTATTGGGTTGATCTTAGGAGCAGGGAACTGGCATCTCAGCGGCGTGAGCAGGTTAGCTCTCCAGTAGAGTGTCAGACGACAGATGATGAGGAGGAGGCACCAGGGGGAGGCCAGGAGAAGAGGTTCTCCACCAGAGAATCCAGAAAACTGGAGAAATGTCCGTTATCCAATCTCAAATCCTTTTTTCCTTTCCAAAATCCAAAAACCAGAGGAAGCCACTTGGGGGTTGATAGGGAAAAAGGCTGGGGCTGGTAGGAGGAGGAGACAAACTGGGAAAAGGCAAAACTCACAATACTTGGGTTACTAAAGAGAAGCAGGCTTTGATATACAGAGCAACTCTGACAATCTGGCAGTCAGTAATCTGGTAGTGCTACTTAAATAGGGAGGAACACAGGTGAAAGGAATCAGGTAATTATGGCTGCAGAGTTGCCTTCAGGGACAGCTTGGAAACGGGATGCACCAGGAAACCATGACAGTAACTGCATTTATCTTGTAGTAATACATCTATGAGATCAGTTCCACGGATTACTTGCAAAGTAAATCAGTAATTAACCAGTTGTCATTAAACTATTCAATAAGGTACTTGACTAAAACAGCTGCTATGAATTTGTAAAGAAAAATAGCTAAAAATTTATTTATTACAAAAGATACAAAATTAATAATATGAAAAAAATACTTGGTTTTTTTTTTTTACCAATAACTGAATAAATATATAAATAAATACATACTGACATATTTTTTAAAACAAACTTTCCTTTCCGGATCATTACTAAAACAGTTGAATTACAGAATAAGTAGATATGGATATATTTTAAATCACTTTTTTAAATTATGTACTTGATGATAATGTTACAATAAACATCTCTGAGATGGGGATTACAGACAGAAGAAGACAGCAAAAAGCAGAAAAAGAGTAAATGAAGGACAGGAGAGACTGGGTTGTGTGATGTATAAGTTGTTCGTCTTTTAAGATGAGTTTTGGTCTCATGAATTGTGTGATTTAGTAAAATGTCCCTCATGTCCCATATTACTTCCTTCTTTCTTTTTTTTTTTGTTGTTTATAGTGTGAAAGTGATTATTTAAAGAAATATTTTTTTAAATGCACCTCAATGATTTCTTCTTGTGAATGATGGACAGACAAACATGATAAATAAAGTGATCATTTAATTCCTTATTAAATCCAACGGGATGGTTTTATGTAGGTATAAAGGCTGGAAACGCCCCTGATTTTGTCCTGTAACTCTCATGACTTCTGGTGACATTAGAGACTCATGTTAGTTAACATGTATGTATAGTTTACACACAGTGAACAGCAGCAGCTACTACATAAGCCACTCCCCCATCTAGAACAACATGCAAGACGCTTACTCCTCACACAACATCCAGCTTCAAGCTGCAATCTGAGCAAGAGATGATTACCGAATGAACAGACTGAAGTTGCTACGTGTTGGTCTTGTGCTGGTTTGCTGTCAGATATTATTACGCATTACTGAGTGTGGGCAAAAAAATGTAAAAAGTTATAAGTACTACAACATGTTGTGGACTCTTAATTAGGGAGTAGCTGGAGCTGTTGCTTAAAGTATTCAATATGGCTTTTAACCCTAGAATTGTGCAGTTTTGTCACCACAATGCATTGCTTGGGCTCTGAAACTATTATTCATATGAACTGGAGCTTCTTCAGCTCTAGTTATTCCTGGTGGGAGTCATCGAGCCGGTGTGGGCATTCTCATTGATCCCTGACTGGTGTCTGCACATTGGGGTTGACCTTAATGGATTGAGAGGGTTACTTCCCTCCGAATGGGGTAGGAGGACTGGTCCTGGTGTTTTGTGCTTATGTACCTAACAGCTGCTCACCATTTCTGAAGCCTTTGGAAGAAGAGAGTATCAGAGTATCAGAAGAAGTCGTCACCAGTAGCTTCACCTCACCTTCACTTTAAATAAAGCTCATATGAAACACACACATAAACAGATAAACTGAGTAGCTACTGCAGCAGTGGCTCTCACACAGAGCTAAAAAATAAATATACAGATGTTGATAAGTTTAGCTAAAGAACTGTTGTGAAAGTTAGTTTAAACTTATCTCCAGACACAAATATTTATAACTAACGTATGAATATTATTCAGTATACTTTGAAAAGTTTCTACACTTGCCAAAAATATATGAAGAAAGTTAATGCCCATAAGGAGTTTTAAATGAGCAAAATGTATTAAATCACTTGACTGATAATATGAGCAAACAACTTCTAGATAAAAAGAACATGACTCATCGTTTCTGCAGATAGAAATCCAGGTTAGGACTTTTTTTCTTGGTGAAAATAACCACTACTTTTGTTTGTCAATACATATCTCCTCCAATACTACACCTTATAATGACTGCTCATTTTACAGGATTTTAAATGCTGAAATGTTGAATTAATTCTCATCTATTAAGTTCCAAGATTAACCTGTTCAGTCATTATTTTCCAAACTGGTTTTAGTTGGGGTATAATACTATTAATCTGATTGGAATATTCTTTATGATTAGCCAGATTAGGTCTGTTATGATAGATGTCAGTTTCGATTAATGCGATAAAAAAATCTCACAACAAAATGTTTGCATTTTATGCATTTGTGTTTTCATTTTAAGAAACCTATATATCTTGTTTAAAAAACTGGATCCTAAAAAGAAATAGTTTTCTTTTAAAGTATTTGCTGGGTATCAGTAATAGTGGACTGTCAGCCACAGTGCAGCCTGACTACCACCTCCTTTCGTATGCCCGCCACTTCCCATTTGCTCTGACTATCTACCTACCGTGGTGACACATGGGCACACACTCATGTACGCAGAGCTCAAACATTTTACGCCTGCACTTCCATTCTGCCTCTTTGACTTTCTCTCTCTCCCCATCTCCACTCATGCTCGCTCACACCAGCACATTGAACTCGACTACAATTTAATTTGCTCTGAAGAGATGGGATAGAGCATCAAATTATACCTAACGAGGAAAATCAATCACCTAGGGTGCAGATAAGCCGAAAGCTAGTCAACTCTGATTGATTCAGGCACAGCCGCCACCAGGGTGGAATTTGACAGATAACTGCAAGTCAAGTGGATAGAGAAATAGGTGGAGAGTAAAGAGAGACAGACTTGTGGAGAGCGAAGCGAGAAGAACAGAAGTAGAACTTAAAGAAATATTATTGAATAAAAGTTGCCTGCAATGAAACAAAGCTAAAAGTCTGAATAATTGGTGATGCAGGAAAAAACAGAGAACAGCAGCCCGAGGAAAATGAGAAACACTTGAAGAAGAAATAGCAGGAATATTTAGAGGTAGGTCTATTTATCCATTCTAGGGAGGCTCTGTTTACTTCCATTTGTGTTGCACTGCCAAGCAGAGAGGGGGACACTGCTTTGTGTGTTGCTGCACATAGTTTGAGTTGATCAGAACATTCTGCATGTTAACAGAGTATGTTAGTTCCACCAAGTTATTTAGCACTGCCAATTGGAGTTTTTAGTCAGAGTAAACACAGTATCCAGCAGAGCACAGTTAAGGGTTATTTCTTTTTCTTTTGCTTTTGTAGGATTTTGTGTTTTGCATTAGTGTCTTACCTACTGAGGTGAGACTTATCTTTTCTTGGGTGATCAGACGTTTGGATGAGCTGAAGCAAATAGAAACTTAAAACAGAGTCACTGCAAAAGCCAATTAGTCACAATATAAAACAAATCAAACCTAAAAATAATTTTGGATTGAGGTATAGTCTGTATATCTACATATTGCTGCTTTTGCATCAGCTAGTTGCGCTATCCATTTCAATGAGGTTGTAAAAGCTATGCAGACAGTGACTCCATGGGTATTCGGCAGCGGAGAAAGTAAAGGAGAGTTTTTTAGGGAGAAAAGTTTACAGTTAGAGTATTAATTCTCATCTGAGTAGCTTTTGAGTCACACACCAGGAAAGATTCGAGCTAGTTTCCTTCCAACTTGAGCATTCTGACTGATACTGACATAAGTACATTGCTGCTAGGTTTAATTAGCTGGTTCGTCGTGGAGATTTGGGCTGCACCGTAACGGGGTGGTTGGCCCTGCAGCTTCATTGTGAGTAGGTTGCTGGTTCAAGCCTTGGCTTAGACCGTGGCCTTTCTTTGCTAAGTTTGCCTATGTTAGTTTGGGTTTTCTCTGGGGACCCCGGCTTCCTCCCACCACTTAAAGATATGCATGTTAGGTTGGTAGGTCATTCAACATTGTCCTTAGGAGTGAATGTGTGCGTGACTGATAGTTTATCCCTCTGCGTTGGCCCTGTGATGGACTGGCCACCTGTACAGAGTTTGTCATCATGCAGGGCTTCAGGAGGAAGGTCCTTTAAAAAACTATCTTTAAAATGTGTGTTTTTAAAAAAATTCATTCAAGTTTTCTCGGTTACATTGTATCCATTTGTAAATCGATTTTAGAAAGCAATGCCAAAGACATTATTGGTTTTTGATTGTTTTGTTGTTTCTTTAAACCTACATGTTTTTGAGAATTTGCATACACTCACTCACACTCCACTAAATTTGTGTTGTGATCTCACTCAAGAATTTGAAGCCATTTTTAATTTTTACTATAAATAAAATGGTAGTTCCCTCAATCTCTGTGTGCATGTGTGTATGTGTGTGTGTGTGTGTGTGTGTGAGTGTGTGTGTGCGTGTGTGTGTGTGCATGAGTGCGTGTGCATGTGTGTGTGTATACCTATGTTTGTACCTCTATATCGTCTTCTGCTCGGCTGACATCTTTAAAACTTTTGCTGCTGGAACTTGTCACCAAACTTTGTGGCAGTCATGTCTGACAGGATGCTTTTATTGGTGGCTTCTAAAGGCAGAAGCAAATGGACGGGCAATTACGTTCATGGGCAGTATGAGGTGACATCTCCTGCATATTGGATGGTTTTTTAAATAGGAGTCATCAACCACAATGGTTTCCCAGAGATGAAAACAAAAACAAGGGGGCTATTTCATCTGTCAGCATATTGCCATTTGACCACTCCACCCGTCTTCCTCTATCTGCCACAAAAGCTGCATGAGTGGCTGCACTGCAGCTTTATATATCAACACAGGAGCACTTTGGAGATGTTTTCTTACCTCGAGACAGTCAAAGCTATTTCTGTGCTGTGATGTCACACCCTAACTTGGTTTAAGTGCATCCACAAAGATTTTCTTTTAAACGTTTTTCATACTTTCATCTAACCTCAAATCAATCAATACTACACTCATTATACATAACAAACCAGTAGTTTGTATCTTATGAATTCAAAGACACACTTAATAATATGCATAATCATAAACAGTATTTTGGCAACTTGTACTGTTGTGAGCTGGAACCGTATCTGCATTGAGGTAGATAGTCATGGCTGTCATCGGGGATTTTTTTTCTCATAAGTCACACAATATGATGATTAGGGCGTATTTCTTTAATGGTCTTCATCAACTTGGTGATCATTCAATTTAGCTGAATTTATGCAGCTCTGTGGGAAATGGATAAGGATTTATTCCAAGTTGCTATCAAGTTTTTGCATTGTCTAATAGTACAGAGCAGAAATTACTTAGGTTTCTTGTATATTTTGTTTTGTACATATAATTTATATAGAGGTGGGACTAATTGGTAACTTGGATGTTCTTATGGGTATGCTGTTAATCATTATTATTCTATTAATCACCTAATGGTTGGGCATTTTAGTCATAAATGTAGAGAAAATCATTTGCTTTTTTAGTTTATTTTTTTTAACCAGTCATTATTAGCTTGATGTATATGCTGTTGAGGTGGACACTCATAGAGACATCTTGTTTAGGGCCATAGTAGTGGCATAAAACAAAAGAAAAGGATGTTGCTGATGCATTTAATGGGGTCAGTGTGATGGACAGGTCTGTGTCAGAATTTCTTTTTTTAAAAAGGGTTTAATCTCAAGGTGGAATCAAAAAGGCCTTGTCACGAGTGTGGACCATATCAAAGCGCACCCTCTCTGCATTCTGAGGGCAAAATATTGTCAGTAAATATACAGATCACAAATTAAGAACTCCTACAATGTGTCTTTAAGCCAGCCATCAAGCTCTGTGCTTGATGTGCAAATAACTTGCACATGAATTGAATGCACATTTTCCCAGTTCATTCATTCTCACTGGGATCGCAAGATTCAGGCGAGTCAGTTGATCTAACACTGGGCCCAGTTCAGTATTTAGATGTAGGAGCACATCTCTTGGGAATTTAAATGTGCTGATCAGCCAGTCATCATCATGGACCAGGAAATCTTTGTGGTCCTTTAACACTCTCCCAATCCTGATCATACTTTTGGCAAAGTCTTCAAGTAGGACATGTTCAACAGAGAGATAAACAACCAGACATTATGCATGTGTGTCATTGTAATTTTTATATGTTAACTTAGTAAATATACAACATGCTGCACAACCTCTCACGGCTAATGTAACAATAAGTCACATTGCTACATTTAAATTTGTGTACACATACTACGCTATCATGCTAAAATTAGTATTCATGGAATAAATAGCTCAGTTTATAATATTCTATATTAAGTCTACAGGGTTCCAGGCTTCTTTGATTGCATAGATACAAAATCTAATATCATGGGTTGCATGTGGCTGGAATTCATTATCTGTGCTGTGCTGCCAGTTTTTCCTCCAAGTTCAAAGTTGCCTCACCGGTACGCACTTTCCCACATCAAGTCTGTTTTTATAAACACCAAACTTTGCACAAATAAGTTACCTGAACAACTTTCAGGTCATTTTTGTGCGTATGCTGGGTTAATGAATGAGGTCCTATCTTTAACCAAAGAATTGCTTCGCTGGTGTAAAAAGCTCGAAAAGCCAGATAAACTAGAGTCTCCACCTAATTTGTTTTACCTTTTACCTTGTTTTTTCTATTTGTCACATCTATAAGTTAGAAAGCTATTTTTTATTCATATGTATATGTTTATGGGCAGGTATTGACAATTTTGCATTCATGAAAATGATGACAAAATACTGTATTCCCATTCTTTTTATTTCATGTATTTGTGTATTTTCTTTTCTATTTCTTCTGAAACATTACATGTACTGGACATTATGGTACTATATTTATAAACCAGCTTTTCTTTGTAGCTAGTGCTGCTGATGAGGCCAGTTTTAGTGCAAACAGTGGCTTATCAGTCACCCCTTTCTCTTCTTAGTACTAATAACCCACTTAACTGGCAAAAACACGTAAATTACTAATATTTAGACTGTTATTCTGCTTTTTTCCAAAAGTGCCCTGAACTCAAAACAAATTCAGTTATTAAGGTTTAAGTTATTAAGTTATTAAGTTTGCTAAATGCTTTAAAATTTTATTGTAAATTGCATCTCACGATAACTTATAACTCATTGTTACTGGTAAAGTAGGATGCAATATATCTTCATCTGACTTCTTTTTTTTAATGTTTCTCTTATACCTTCTGTGGCAGGGGGTGAACAGCATGTTCCAAGTGTTCCTGACAGGAAACAATTCCGAGTACTTCACCATTTCCCCAACAGCAGTACAAGGGCGGGCCGACATTCGGATAAGGGTTGCAATGCCACTCGACTATGAGGTCATTCAAAGCTACAGCTTTTCAGTGAGTTTTTAATTTATTCGACATATTTATGTAGTGTAAACCTGCACATTTTTATGAGGAATTTGAATGGCTTGACTCCCTAACGGAAAACTTCTGTATTTTCAACAAGAGAGATACAGCAGTCAGTCATGCCCTTAATTTTTTGTTATTATTTATATAAAAAAAAAGAAGAAGAAAAAGAGATAATCATGGGGGCGCTGATGGATTTTTAAGTCACTGTTAATAAGTCAAAATTAAGTTAAAGAAAATATAGTTCTTGTGTTTTCAGGCTTCATATCTCACAACATGAGTTAGCTTGTTTAACACGAGACTGGCTGAAGGTGTGTCTCTTTTAAAACCTCAGTGATTTAAACAGAATTTACATTTTATCACCTTGTTTCACAGCTGAGTTGTTTACAATGTCAGAGGGTATGCCAGACTTCTGTATGTTACACCTAAAATCCCCATTGTTCAAATCAATCACACACTATCACACATCTAAAAATGTCATTACTGCGTTTTATGTATATCTTAGTAATTCAGGCATAATCTGAGACATTGCTATTTTCCTTGCAGCTTTTTGCCAACGAGTCTGTTTCTGATCATGTGGGGTTTGCCCGTATCTTTATTGAACTAATTAATGAGAACGATAACCGGCCCATCTTCAGCCGACCCCTGTACAACATCAGTCTTCCTGAAAACACACCCCCTGGTACATCACTGCTTCGTGTACTGGTGAGTAGCTACATGACTGTGTTTTACTTCTGAAAACGTGAGTAACTGCTTGAAACTGTTTACAATAAAATACATTTTTGTATTTGTAACATGATTCAAGGTTTGTTGCAGTGGGGATAAAGTCTTGCAGTGCTTGGCACTTGTGACCCTTGTGTGCTTGAATGCTCACTAAATAATTATTTCTGGCGAGTCAAGCAAGGCTGCCAGTCACCAAAGCAAAAAAACACAACAGTGATTCCTACACACTGCAGCGGGGCATGCTGAGCTCTTTAGTTTACAGTAAGGTCACTTAAGGAAAAGCTTGCAAGCATTGTTTTAACAGAATAAAAAATTCCTTTTGAAATCCCTTGTTTAAGATTTAAATCCTCGTGTTTTAAACATATTACAGACATGAACCACATTGTTAAATCACAAATGGAAGTTGGCTCAAATTCAGTGTCCATTAATTGAACAATTAGAAATTATCATACATATGAATAATGATACAAACATGTAAAAAAGTATCAATTTAATTTTTTTCTTCCGCATGGCTTGTAGCCAAGCCCTCTCCCAGTTTCAAAGCATCCCATGTCATGTCCTAGAACTCAGCAGTACTTACCCTCTGGTTTCTGTCCAGACAGGTAGTCAGTACCTTAACCAGTTTGGAAAAAAAATATATGCCTGTTTCCCCTTACTCTGAATTATTATTCATTACCAGTCACTTCTGTGACAGAGTAACTACGGTGTCCACTAGATACAAGTGCCAAAAAGCCCAGTGTGAAAATCAATAGCATTTATAGACTGGGTGTTCACGAAATGGAGATTGCAGGACCTAATACCTGATAAGTCTAACTGATCTTGGCCTCATACCAGAGTGTTGGCCTGCCATGGAATCGTGATTGCTGGTTGCAGAGAGAGAATGGGCTGTAAACAGAATGAGATGTGACTGAACTCGGTGAGAGCTGTAAACTGGCATGGAGGAGATCAAATGTGTCATCAAAACGCTTTCTCTGTGGAAGGATGTAATACAAGGACCTACAAGCTCCTTTTCTGTGTCTTTTATTTGACTCAATTTGAGTGTTAAATGCACTTAATGTATTTTTGAACATTTTTTAACATGTATTTTGTAGCCATACTTGTGCTTTGCACCAGATGGAAACAAAATGGTAGAAAAATTAGGTGGTATTGTGAATGGCAGAATAATTATTATAAGATTAAACTGAGAAAAAGCTCATTTTTTTATCTGAACTTTCTCTCAAATTTAAATGTAATCTCTCTCCTTTTTGTGTTTTGACTTCTTGGTTTACATTATGTAGGATTCCAGGATATTCCAGGAAATCTATATCAAAACCTATTTGAAGTAAAAATGTAACTTTATATTGTAAATGCATAACAGCTGGCAGGCAGTGCAAACATGGTTAGCATGTCAGTAAGAGTAATACATTATTGTCTTTATGAAGCAGTAATTCACAATTAGCCTCAATTCCTTTGACATGTTTTCCCAGCACTGACTGTAAACAAGTCTTCTGGCAAACAAATAAATAATAATATAAATAATTGATATAAGTATAAAACCTATTATTAAAGATTTCTTCTATTTTTATTCTATCCAAATGGACATTGGAACATGTAGTCCAAACCAAAATAGGATGGTTAAAAATTGTTTTCCACCTCATTAAATGTATAATGATTTGTCAGGATGTGTAGTAAACATGAAACTAGTATTTCATCATTTTTTAAATACAACATTGAAGAGGTTAAAGACTATTATTAACTGGTTATGCTTATTAGTCAAAGTCAAGTCAAAGTCAACTTTATTGTCATTTCTTTCATATGTACAAGACATACAGGTGAACAAAACTGTGTTCCACTCAAACCCAAGGTGCAGACAATAAACATTTACACACATACATCATCAAGCACAGATAGCTGCAACATATTAGGTAAAAAAAAACCATCCATCCATCATCTACTGCTTATTCCCTGAACAGGGTTGCAGGGGGGCTGGAACCAATACAAGCTTACATCAGGCGAGAGGGGGGGGTACACCCTGGACAGGATGCCAGTCCATCACAGGGCCAACTCACATAGACAAACAACCAAACACACTCACACTCACTATGGGCCATTTTAGAGTCTCCAATTTAGCCTATCCACAAGGTCTTTGGGCTGTGGGAGGAAGCTGGAGTACCCAGAGAAAACTCATGCTAACACAGGGAGAACATGCAAACTCCACACAGAAAGGTTACTGGTTGAACCTCTCCCAGATGAGGCTCAAACTAGCAACCTTCTTGCTGTGAGTGAAATTTTGTGGACAGGAGGCAGCGAGGGAAGAAGCAGTCCTATTATCTGACACACCTAAATATCAAATATATTAAAGTAGTCATAAACTTTACAGAAGTACTAGCTTTCCATTGAATAATAGTTTTCAGATATGGTGCACAGTCCAGTGCAAAATTAGCAGATGCACAGCATGGAGAAATCCATCTTAAAATCATAATCATCACATATGATGCTCTAGCACTAATCTAAAAAAAACTGGTTCATCAGCTGACTCACCTTGTCTACAGACACACTGCAATGTAGCCATTGCTCAGTTGCAGGCAGGGCTGCAAGGAGGAGGCAACTATTGAGACCGACTGATAAACACAGCGCTGGAGACGCTTCTCAGACATCATGTTCTAATCCTGAGCAAATTATGCCTCTAGTTCCTCATATAGTGAGTTTTTGAGTCCTTCAGTCCAGAATAACATGTCAGAATCCCAATATGGTCTCAGTCTTTTAGAAATGTGTGAAGAAAAACAGAACAGGTAATAAAGATATACACAAACAAGACTCACCTGAGCACTTTCAAGGTCAATACGGTGTTTAAAGGCATACAGCTTTTGCCATCATTGGCCACATCTTGATTAGTCACTAAATAACATTAACATTTTGTTTTTGTGTGTGGTTTGGTCTCTAATAATATGTTTGCATAGACTTGTTTACCTTGGGTGGTTTGTCATAATTCAAAGGTTACAGCAGCTTTATTCCAATAGAAATAATCAAGTGTTTGTTTATGTTCTGGGGTCTGATCAAACAAGTCATGATTGCCTGACATGTGTTTGTGCAAATGTGGAGGTATTTACTTTGGAATGGTCATGCATATCATTTAAAATAAATCCACAGTAAGCCACAGATAGACAGTAAATCCATTAGCTATTGCACCTTTACACAATCCTCAAGCATGAAAAGAAAAGGAGGAACAATGCCCCTCTTGTAAAAACAAGCGTTCTTACTCATTTGTCTGACTCTCAACAAATTAAGAAATTGCAGAGCAGTCTTGTGTCATTCCTATTTTTATTTTAACTTATTTTCAAACGACTTCTGAAAAGTCAGCACTGGTAAAAAAAAAAAAAAAAAGAAAAGAAAAGAAAAAACTACCCCTTGCAGTGCACGTCCTACTATTACGTTCAAATGATCCAAAGCAGAGGATCATGCTGAGCTGATGCAGTCATGGTAAAATGAAAGAAGGAAAAAGCTTGGTACTGGTTCTGTAATTATACACTTCAACTTAAATCAAGCTCATTTTATTATTTTCCTTTTACCATTCCAGGTGTGAGTAACAATGTGTTGATTTGGCCAACTAGGTATTTTTGCCATAAGGTTGCAATCCCAAGCTACAGAGCATCCATCCATCCATCCATCCATCCATCCATTATCTACCGCTTTATCCGCTTTATAGGGGGGCTGGAGCCTATCCCAGCAGCCAACGGGCGAGAGGCGGGGTACACCCTGGACGGGACGCCAGTCCATCGCAGGGCCAGCTACAGAGCAACAATGTGCAAATATTTGGAAAATAATTATCTGAACTTGGACAACCCACTTTAAATCATATTAAATCTCCAGTTAGATTAAAGTGTCTCAAATCGTAACTGTTATGTTTGGTCAGTTGCCTGACCAAACCTACCTGACCTGGTTTGCCTAAGGTGTACTTATGTACTTTTAGATTTTAGTATATTTTTTAGTATAAGCCAAGTATAAGTTACATAAACTTTGTTAAGTATATCTCTGATAAGTACTTAAAAAGTAAACTGAGAGTATACTTTATTATTTTTAGTTTAAAATAAGTATACTTAAAGCACACTTGTATGTACTTCTTTTTGGTAAGGGAAGCGCAGAGCAAGCTGTACTGTATGAGTCTATTTTCACCTCGTGATTGGTCGAGGTAGAATCAGACATGTATTTATCTGTTTTCTGTTACATGCTGAATAGCAAACTTAAAAGGATATCCAATATGTTTAACTCATACCATGCTGACGTTGTGTGGTGCTTATCTCTGCCACCTCACGTTAAGAGTCACAAAAAAGGAACAAATTCTCTTAGGAAAATATATATCCTTAAATGTTTTCCCTGCAGTTTCTTACAGCCTGCATGCTGCAGAAGCAAGACCAAGAACAAAGAAGTCAGTTCCTTTTTCATATCAAAAAGTACATGCAGACATATTGTCCCACAGAGCAAGTTAGAAACAGAGATATAATTCCTCCCTGCCCACTGTTACCTGGGTTCTTTTCTTTTTGTACACATAAGGACAAATACATGCATCCAAATAAATTACACAATTGAATTCTGGTCATAGCTAAGATCAAATATGCATGTACGTTTTGCCCCATGCTAGCTGACATAGTCTTCAGCTTAATATATGTAAGTGAAGGTATGTCTCTCTGAGCTTGGTGCATGTACCCAAGAGTTTTGCCTGTTCTTTAGAGAAAAACTGCAAGTTTAAGTTAGATTGGTTCTGCTGGTGAACACCAATCTTTGAGTCATGCCACGGTCTTACAGCTGGATTACAGTCCAATCTTTACAGGGCCGTTGCAACGCATGTAAACCTTTTACTCTCATCGCTGCAGGACTGTAGCAGGGTTTTCTCAAAAAGGCTTTACTCTTCCAAGCCACTGGAAGTGTATCTGAACAAAGAGATGAGTAATCATTGTTTAGTTTAAATTAACACATCAATGTCAGAAATACTTTGTGTCCCATGTCTAAAAAGGACTTTAATTAAATGAACAGGTGAGAAATATCAGGCAAGGATGCTTGGCTTAAATTTTCTCTGTTTTTATGTTGTTTTTTTAGTAAGTTTATTTTTTTGGTTTGTTTTTCAGAGAGCTGTTGAGTTCAATGGATGACAGCCTAATATGTGGTAAAAATAAAGGGGAGGACAGCAATCTTTTTCAGTTTAGCATGCTCTAACTAATATGTTCCATTTATTCACTCAAAGAAACACAGTCTTGCATTTTTAGGCATTTAAATACATATTTTTAGGACTATTGCATATTTTTACAGTATTCAAATATTTCCAAATAAGATAACTCCTCACGAGTGTTTTTTTAATTTGTTTATACTGTTAATTGCTTGTGTTATTTGTACATTTTTGCTTTTTAAAACTGCACATCAAGTAACAGAATGGCTAAATGACCCTATGATAGTAACTGTGGATGTGATAATAGCTTCACACACTGAAATATGGTATTTTTATCTAGTCTGTACACTGATGTTTGAAAGTGTGAAATGATTTTTAAAATTATGCAAAAGCTGATTCCGTTGAGACAGGGCCTTACATGCTAGGAAGTTTAAGTCTCAGTGATTTAAAAAAAATAGTTTATGCCTATGCTAATAGAAATTATGCATGATGGTCCCCAGTTGTTTCTTTTTTTTTTAAAAAGTGCCAAAAAAGCAATCTGATAAAGTGACTGGAATACATTTTCATGGTTAATATTCATAGCTCATCTGATCAGAGCTTATGTACGATGTTGGTCGATGCATTACTCAGTGCAGATTTCTACGTCCCTGTGGACACTTATGCCTAACATCATAATACACAGTGACATATGTACACAAGCAAGCGCAAACACACATCAGCATGTGCAGCTGTCCTTATCAGGACATCACATTGGCTTTTATTTACTGTTTACATACTAACTCTAACTCTACCCCTCATTTTCACAATAACCAGCTATGCCAGGTAACTGACTAGAACCTCAGAAGTAACATCCTCCCTCTTCAGAACCAAACTTTGGACTACAGCTCCACTGTGTCTGGATACAGAAGAGGTCCTAATGAGGAAATAAAAGCAGCAACACACACACTCAAGCAGTTGGTCTTTAATATTTATGGTCTGCAGCATTACTTATCATTATAAATATTTATTGTGATTTACTCATCGTCTGGGTCCTTTTGTCACGCACATACTGCTCCTCCTTCCCGTCGGGACTTCAGACGCTAAACAACAGCCTGTATCAGAAAATCACAAATTTGTTTCTCCTTTGGTTTTAGATGAGCCACGTTCTTTCATTTCTTATTTATTGTATATGTTTAGTTCTTTTTTTCTCAGTCTCGCCATCAGATTTGCTTTTCGGATCTTGCAGCTCTCATGGTCCCCTTGCTGGTATCTGCTGGGACAGCACTCAAGGTCTCCATAGCCATCAGATTCGTTGCTGCAAATATGCATTCTGCATATAATATTCAGATTGTGAAGAAGTACAGTTAACCAGGCCTTTTTTAAGTTGCTATTGCATCATATACTGTGTTTTTTCTGGTTTTGTGCCATGTAGCAAATGTGTGGCACATTGATAAATGTCTCTAGCTGAAGGTTATAAATGAGAGAATAGAGGAGGCTTTTGTTAACGCCAATGTTTAAACAAGCATGTGCAGGGTAATAGTTGCAGCAGTAATTATAATTCATCATTGCAATAAAACAGGTAATGTCCAGCTCTCTCCTGCAGGTGGGTGTCCATGTTATTTTGATTTTTGTTCTTTAATCGTGGCTTTTCTGACTTTGTGAAATGGGATGGGAATGATGCAGAAGTTAGAACGATCTGAGCGTTGATATAGGACTAAAGTTCTTCAAAGAACTTGAGTAGTTGTTGTAGAAGTAAAGTAGATTGCTCAATTAATTTGTGCTTGACATTTACCAAAACCAAAAAGCAATGCATATGTTTGAAAATATACCAGATGCTAATGTCTGATTGTAGACTGATGTTTATACAGGACTGTCTCAGAAAATTAGAATATTGTGAAAAAGTTCTTTATTTCCTGTAATGCAATTAAAAAACAT
>JBAMIG010000017.1:6102737-6130145 GCA_037177335.1 Kiunga ballochi | reverse complement strand
ATGTTTTTTAATTGCATTACAGGAAATAAAGAACTTTTTCACAATATTCTAATTTTCTGAGACAGTCCTGTATGTGGGTCATCCTCACCATCTTGAGTTTTTAGAGACAAAAGTAAAGTTTTCATCAGGCTGGATATTTAATATCAGCTTTTCACCTTAACTGACCTCAACCTTAGTGTTTCATCATTTTTGGCCTAAATAAGATATAAATGTATGATGAACATAAACTGACTTAATAATAATAATGAATAGTTATTTGTGCAAAGTGTAAATTGTAAGGTAGCCTGTTCAGCTGGAAAGTTTGGCATGTTTACATCAGTCTGTGGTGAAAACAAAAGATCATTTTGAGATTAAACTGGTTAAATAAAGAGCAAAGGAGCTATAAATAAAACAAGAGATGTAACCAGTGTTTCTGCTTTGTGTTAATAAATTAGCTTTTTATTTAAACTATCCATTGGTGCATTATTAATTAGTTCAAATTTCAAATGCTTCCTGCAAAATCTTTATTTTGATCTTCCCAGATTGAACATTTGATACACCAAAATATTCATTTTGATATATATTTTTTAAAGGCTAAAAATTACATATTGGAAACTAAATTCTATCATTTTTTTCCCATACTTGGATGTCTATAATTGTGTCATCTCCTAACTTAAGCTCTGCTCCTACAACACATAGCCAGACACCATGTGCCATCCCCCTCTCTCTCTCTTCCATTCCGCATATCTCTACAGTGTACTCTTTACGTTTATCGTTCTCTACATCCTCCCTGTTCTTCTGTTAATCTTTTTTCCCTCATCATTGAGGCCAAGAGCAGAAAGAGAGGGGGAGGACAAAGGCCTGCAGGCAAAGTGAAGCTGCCAGCCACTGAGAGCTCTGCATTAAGCCTTTTCACTGGCGGCTCAAACTCCATCTATAGCCTCTCCCCACAGTTTAGCTATCTCTCTCTCTCTCTTTCTCTCTACCTTATTTCTTGCCTGTTCCAGAGGGTATTTATTTATTTGTTTGTTCTTTTGTTTCTGGAAATCTGCATGTGGTTGAAATAATAAAATAGTGGAATTTATCTTGCAAACTGTTGCAGCTTTAAGGACGTAACCCTGGCACTTTTTAAAACTTTCTCTGGCTACCGTGTTATCCGTCATCTGGTCACGAGATAATAGAAGCAAGGATTTTAATCTTGTCAGCAGACAGGCATGCCTTAGCACCCCCACCTGCTTGTTAATGGTTTGAAGAAATAAAACAGTCGTAGGAGTGCATTCACTGCTGACATCATGTTCACAGGAAACCCCATACTGTTCCTGTTCCCATCAACCTCAAGCAGGTCACAGCTTGGACACTTGCACTGAAAAGGGTCAGAATCCGTTCATTCATCCATCCATTATCAGTGCAGTTTATTCCAATGAAGGGTTGTGAGCAGCTGGAGCCTATCCCAACAATCATTGGGGGAGAGGTGAGGTACACCCTGGATGGGTCGCCAGTGGGACAGAATCCATCAAAATAAATAAGGGATAATTCCCTGAATATTTGAAGAATCCAGACTATTTCTTGTGCATGTCAAAACAGGCGTCATATGCAGTGATATATAAACAGAGGATATTGCATGAAGACATGTAGCATTTGGATACTTCATACATTTAATCTTTGTTTTATACAAGTTCTGAATTTAACATGAGGTCATGTTTGGAAATATCAGAGGTCAGCATACCAAAAAGGTCCTACAAATGTCCTAAAAAGGAGTGTGGTTGCTAATCCAAACAGGTGGGTGCAGAAATATGAAATAAAGTTTGTGACCAAACAGTTTTCTGTCGATGATGTGAACAGTCAGGAGAAAGAACAGTTTACTCGTAGTTGTTTTAAATTCAAACAGCTTCTTTTCAGCCCTTTTTAACTTTAAATGTCTTTAATGTCAAGATTATTCAGCATATTTCAAACATACAAATAATTAGTAAATGAATACAAAGAGATATTTTAGAAGCAAACGTAAGTTCTGTTTTGTTTGTTTTAGGATTTAACATTGAGGAAGCTGACTTTTCAATTGTGACAAATAAAACACAATAAGCAAAATGTTAATATGAGAGGGGTTTTTGCTTAAATATATCCTTCTGTCTTGCTCTTGTAATGCCTTTGTGAAGCTTGATGTGAGTGAAATAGAGAATCAGTGAAGACGATCACATAAGCGAAGCTAAACAATGCGTAAGAAAATCCCCCAACAACCAAATCTTTATCACTGTCTTCATCACGGTGACTGTCGGGAAGTGGACATCTTCACTGTGCTTATGTGGGTCTGTTTGTGATTGTTCTTTATGGTTGTGTTTAGGTGTGTACACTGAGACAGAGGAGGTTGTCTGTGTTTGGACTTGGGGTCATCACTATTTTGACAGCATGCTTTGACAGCCTAATTGGTTTCGTTTTCCTTGCCATTCAAAGCTCCTGCAGAAAAAGCCATTTTAGGAGCCAATCAATTTGAATTCCAGCTCACTCAAGATAGGCAAGCCCATGCATCTCTAACCTGCATCCGACTCCGCAAGATAGTTAAAATGATAATCTGCCTCTGAATTCTCTGCATCCTAACTCCAGTTTACACACATGCTTATTTTCTCACAAGTCTTTCTGTCAGTCTTCTTTTAAAAAGGGTGATTATACAAGATCATGCTGTACATGGCTGTGATGCATTTTGCATGAAAACTGCAGGAAACTTGAAACACACCTTTTTATATAGATATCCTGTTCAGGTGTTCACAAAGGGTAACACACACACACACACTCTCAGAACTCTGTTTGCCTGCTGGCTTCACCTCTCTGATGGGAAGAAACACATCATTTAACCAAACTGGTCAACTGAGAACTAATTTCTCTTTTGTAGTTACTGCCTGAGGACCCTGGGGTTTGCAGAGTTTATATTGGCAATCATCGGTGCTGTGACTATTTGTGCAGAAAGTTCTAAACAACTTAGTTTGGATTTTGATCATTTTGCTGACTCACTTTCACCTGACTGCCCTGCTTCTTAGCACAAAGAAATATTTTACCACCACAGCTCAGCCACAGCATTTATCTGTGCTGATATTGTATTGTTTTTGGTGTCCTGTCAGTCAAGAGAAGAGAATAGTGGCAGAGTTTCTTCCTACAGCTTATCTACAACTCTAAACCTCTTTTTCCTAAAAACAGGATGCCTTATTACATAAACAAGTATATGTGAAATGCTTGCTAAAATGATTCTTAAAATGACCCAAGTACTTCCATGTGTTTTTCTTGTTCATTAAATCCTACCCTCACCAGGTTCATGTGCACTTGACCTCTCCAACTTTTCCATCGCCTCAAGTTCCCTGACTAATATTTTTAAGCAGCTATGGTGACAAGGGCCAAATGCATAATACCCTGGTGTCATGGATTCAGGCCCATGGTGTGAAATGAGAGCAAATCCCTCCACAAATGAATCTCAGCCATCCATCTGCTGAGGGTCTTCAGTGTGTGAAGTTGAAAGTCTTGGCAAGCAGTTGGTAAAGTGGCTGGGCCATATTGTCGTGGTGTTTGTTTGTTTGGAGAAAAGGAGCAGGTCAGTGAGTGATTGAAAAGAGGAGGAAGAGGAGATGGCTATCATCTTCCCCCTTTTATTTCTCTCTCTGCATATGCCTCTAGGTCCCCGTCTTTCTATGATTGTGGGCTGAGGGGTTCGGCTGCAGAGGCAGCATTAGCTCCCAGACTGCGCTCAGCTCCTGTCACAGCCTCGATAGCTGTCACGCTAACACCCTTGCTGCTATCATTGGTGCACTTATGGGCCTGTCATTCAGCTGGGAGCAGAGAGGGGGAGAGCGGCGTTTAGGTGCAAGGGTGTGCTAACATAGATATGTAAAGGAGAGGAGAGACAATGGAGTCAGAGGCAGAGCTCTGATGCAGCGTAGAGAGCGAGGTCTAGACAGTAGGGAATATGGAAAGATAATGGAGTAGGAAAAGAGAAGAGGATTGTGTTAGAATGCAAAAACAGAGTGTGAGAGTTGAGGGGCGTTAAATGATGAGGTCATTGAGACAGATTATGTTTTAAAAGGTTAATATAGAAACTTGACTGTAAGTTCAAAAACATGTATTAAGCGTCCCACTTCACTTTCAGGGATGCTGTAATTCTTTAAGTGAGACTTATTCAAACAGAAAGAATCATCATTTTGCCTTCCAAAGACACTGAGAAACACTAGCAGGGCTTCAGTTGAATAGCACGTCATTTTTATACATAAAACTGCAGCAGTTGCGTCCATCATAGATGCCCATTAGCTGACACATCTTCAAAACTGCATTTAAAAAGCTACATATGCATGTTTCTATTTTCAAAAAGCAGTTTATGATTTCATCTGCTTCGCTTATTCTTCTATCTTTGAATCTGATTGATTACTCTCTCACAGTTTTTGAGCCACATCCATAATTGCATGCACTCTACACACACACACACACACATGTGCACACGCTCACAAAGGTTAGTATTAGGTGATCGCTGAATCACATTGACCAGCATTGCGTATGACAGAGGGGACAGCAGAAATGTTCAAGTTTGGCCCTTCAAATGACGACTGAAGTGCAAATCTATTACAAAAACCTCTCAAATGGGGATCCATCAACACCGTCACAAAACTCAGCATGCACATGTGTACAAGTGTGTGTGTGTGTTTTTTCAAAGATAAATTGTGTTAATGTGGTATTTTATGAAGCTCTTATATGGTTTTCTCTGATACTCTTTACCAGCTAAACATATAACAACAGTTGCTTCTAAGGCAATGCCGGGTCACGTGGGTGAGACAAATGTATCATGTTTTCTATCAGATTTAAGCCAATTAACACCTCCATGAGAGTGAAGCATGGCTTTCGTGTTTTTATCGTACAATCAAAGACAGCTGTTAGAGTGAGAAATTGAGAAAATGAAGCAAAAAAAATAATTATGACAGATAATCCTATGCACCCAGACCGGCATGTGCTCACCCCAGCTTAAATGTATGCAGAGGAATAACATGATCAAAAATAGGTAATCATAAATTCACTGTTTTGCTTTAATAAATATTTGACTGTCAGAGATATCTGGTTTGCACAGAGCTTATATTAAACCATTTAAAAGAGTATTTACACAATTACACGTGTGGTATAAAAAGTTTAATTTAAAGAATATCAAACCAAACAAATTGGGGTGGTAAATATTTACCTTAATCATAATCTTATAAATAACTGAACAAGGAATAAAAAAAGAACCAAAAAACCAAACTTTAAAGAATCAGCAACAGCACCGTTTAGGAAGACGTTACAATCAACAAAATAAGAGGTAATGGGTGCCAAGAACTGATATAAAAGGATGTCATCTAAAGGTTTAGTCTTTTAAAGCAAGGCAACAATTTGGCTCACCATTAATCAATCATTTTGTCAGAAAAATTATCACAAGTTCAGAATTTTTCCTGTGAAAATTGCAGAGAACTTTGGTCTTTCAGCATTTACCGTACATAATATGCTACAACAATTCAGAGCGTCGTGGAAAATCTTAATCAGTTAAAGCCATGCTTGTAAGAGAAGAAATGATGGATCTTGACGAATATGGTCACATCAATTCATGAGGATTATTGAAAACCAATAGCAGTATAAGCAATGCACTGTTTCATCATCAAATATAACCGGAAACTATTAAACAAGAAGAACACCACTACTAAACTCAGCACACAAAAGCACAATTGGGCAAAAACTCCTTACAGATAACGCAAAGTCAAGGTTTGTGGTCAGATGAGTTTATATATTTATTTATAAATAAAAATTGTAATTAAACAAAAAGTTAAAAATGTCCAGACCTTTCTGTGAATAAGGTTTCAAACCAACTAGAATGAGAAGATAAATGGAGGGACTTTATTGAGCGGTAGACATGACCTCAAAACTAAACACTTTCTTGTTTTCTGTGCAGGCCACAGACGCAGATGTAGGCACTTTTGGGATTGTGCGTTACTACTTCAGCGATGATCCCGACCAGTAAGATTACACACATTCACTCGCACATTCTAAAACAGTCCACAGAAAGACAACCACATTCATTTTAATTTATCTGGACAGTTTGGCCTAACAGTGTTTTTGGTTCACATCTTTGTCAGACACAGCTGAGCTTTTTTTTTTTTAAACATCTTTCTGTTTAAAGCCACAAATGCAGCTCATGCAAAATACACACTCACATGATGTTTATTCATTATTCTCAATTCGTCAAAACATACATTTAATGTAGCTTTGAGTGTTTATTAATCTATAAGCATCATTTTTATACAGACATAATTTCTAAACAGGCTTTGAGCATTTTTTTTGTGTTTAATGCTATAAGTTTGTTTGTTTTTTAGATGTTTTCATTGCTTATGTGCTGCTATAAACATTGGAAAAAAATATTTAAGTTATTTGCAGCACATTCACATGTTGCAATGGAGCTAAGAGGTTTATCAGACTCTAAGAAACTTCAATGTTATAAACGATGTGTCATGGTTTATACATAGCAAATGTACATATATTTGTTATTCTGGCAGTAAGACTATGTTGAGGGGGAGAAAAATAACAATCTTCTGGTTTCATTTGTGTTTCCCTTACAGGTTTTCGTTGGATGATGTAACAGGCTGGGTTGTTCTGCAGGCCAGTCTCGACTACGAGTTAATGCGTCGTTTCACTCTGACTGTGCTGGCCAGGGATGGCGGGGGAGAGGAGACAACTGGGAGGATCCGCGTAAATGTGCTGGATATTAACGACAATGAGCCGCTCTTTCAGAAGGAGACATATGTGGGCTCAATTAGAGAGAATGAGGAGACAGTCCAGTCAGTGGTGCGAATCAGGGTGAGATATGATTACAAACATGCTTATAAGAAACAGAGCTACAAAAAAAATGGGGGCTAGTTTTAGAGTGTAGTTTTAACAATTTCAAAGTTTGAAAATAGTCTCTTTTATATTTACCTTAAAATACCGTAAAGATTTTATATATTAACCTGTTATATCTGTTACTAACAGTGAAAATGTGTACATTTTAATGAAAACTACACCTGTATGAAAGAGTCTTACTGAAATTCCACCAGTATACAGCTTTTTTTTTTTGCTTCTCTACTGTTACTGTAGACATGCTTTAACATATTCGTGTGGATTGTATCCGACAAGAAAACAGGTCATTGTGGCGTGTCGGCCATCAGTCACTGCCACACAAATGGCAGAGGTACACAAGCACAATAGTAACTAATGGCTCAGCGTTTGCTTTGATTGCACCCAGATGAGAAAAACTATTACATCCCTTGAGGCGTACCCTCCCACAGCACACTGTGACAACTGGCCTCAACGCTTGGCTCGCCGGGTTTGATTATTCTGTGCAAACCTTAAACGCTCCCGATATTATTACAAAGGAAGGGGGAAGTCAGACGCACATTTTTGTGTGTCAGCGATTTGCCTTGGAACTTATATACTTTGCACATAAGCAAACACTCAGATGCCCTGCCATGTTCCTCATAGAGGAACATGGCAGGGCATTGGAAAGCAAAGGGACTGTTCTGATTCAGACCTATTGTCTTTGTGGTGTTTTTGGTTTTCCATACTTTCTAGGAACAATTTTCTTTAAACTCGACATTCCTTTGCCACACATATAGATGATTTGCCAATGCTGATTTTTCCTCTGTCAAAGTAGGAAAATGTTAAATGTGAAACTTTTTGTTGAAATTTTAAAGACAGTGTGTAAAGGAAGGCGACTGCAGGGGAGTAGCTGTGCTACTTTCTCAACATTCTGGCAAAAAATGAAAGAGTAAATGTATGCTTGTTGTTAAAAGATACAAGTGAGTGTTTTTGACAACCTGTCCAGCTTCTAATGACGCTAGTGAAGCCCAGTACACTCTCCTCACAGCCGGGGGACTCGTGTTTAAGTCCCTGCCAGCTCAAGAATAATGAGAGGGTGTCATCGTTGTTGATGATGTTGTGGATTAGCCCTGCAAAGTATGGCTTCATCGGTCCTCTGCCTGCTTGGCTTGTCTGGGCTCAGTTGGTGTTCATCCAATATTGACGTCAACATCACTAATAGCTGGAATCAGCTTTAATCTGTCCAATAACATACCACCACTGACTGACAGCTTCCTGGATGCATACACATGCTCAAACTCACACCCATCCATACTGTGCTAACATATACATAAAAATATTAGCACTGTTTGCTCTAGCATCTGTTGTTATGTCTCACTCTCTCAAAACTTCTTCCTGTGGGCTTTGGGCTGTCACTCAAACATATGTTAAAAGTATTCTCTTTTCCCACCCTTGTCTGCCCACCCACAGGCTACTGATGAGGACTCTCCTCCCAACAACTTCTTGACATACACCATCACTTCGGTGTCAGTCTTTCGTGATTACTTCAGCATCATTATGGTAGAAGGCTACGCAGGTACTCACTTTTACAAAAGTTAAACTCTTGATTATGTTCTCTAAAACCACTATTTAAGTGTAAGAATCCATATAGGATAATGCTTCAGCTCTTTTAGATGCAATTTACAAATAAACTCAAATTTGTCATATGTACCAGCAGGGTTTGGTCCGGTGCAATACAATTCTCACTTGTGAGCAATAAAGTTCTGTTTTCTGCTCACAATAAGTGCATATCACACCTTCTATCTACAAATCTATGTCTCTCCCCACCAGTGATCAGTGTGACCAGGCCACTCGACTATGAGAAGATTCCAAACGGGATGATCTATTTGACTGTGATGGCTAAAGATGGTGGAAATCCAGCACTCAACAGTACTGTTGCTGTCACTGTGGAAGTGATAGTAAGTACATTTCTGCAGCAGACTCGCACAACAACACGACCTTGGCCTCTAGCTTTGTAATGACAAGCAGCCACAGCTGTAAGGATGGCAGTAGCAGCTACTCCTTTCAATGTGGTGACCACAAACAGCTACAGGCAAGAAGCTTTACCCTGCAAGTGGGAGCATTTTTATGGACATCCCCATCATTTATAGTGTAGTATACTCTCATGAATATATGATTCTTCATCAAATCTGACAAGTACACATTCATATTGAATGGAGTAAGGGATATATATATATATATATATATATATATATATATACATATTATTAAACATTGATTAACAAGCTTCAATAAATTTTACCTTTACAATATATACAACTATTAAAGCAAGTGTGCTTTCTTTAAAATCTTTTTCAGCCAGGGTGACAGTCTAAATATAAAGTTGAAGTGCATGTGGTCGACTTTTTTTCAATACTGTCCAAAATGCAATCACTTATGCTGCATGTTATACTTATACTACACTTATAATGTTAAATCTACCTGATTATTCATATATTTTGTTGCAGTAGTAGTTTGTTATAGTTTGTTGTTACTGATTTTATTAGATGTTCTTGTTGAGTGGCGATCATTTTAGAGAAAGCATTTAATAGATTTTTTTAAACTGTTATTTGTATTTTATTGTCTTTTTCTGTACTTTACTTGATTTTAGCATATTCTATCATTTATATTTTAGGGTGTTTTCTTTTATTTTTAATTGAGTATAATTTATTTTATATTAATATTATTCCATTTTGTTTCATATGAATTTTCCAGCGTATTTATTTGGTGATGGTTAGGACAGTGCTTTGAGACACTGTTTATGTTTATATGTGTGTGTATGGGTGAGTGTGTGTGTGCCTGTATATGTCTGTATAAATATGCTTATGTATATGTGTGTATATGTGTAAATAGTAGTTATGGACTTGAATAATTTTTTGCATAATGAAGTCCTCTGTTAAAAAAAAAGTTGGATTTAATTGACCTGGATATCTGTTCACGGTGGGATGTGTCGGCAGCCTCACAGTAGATCGCGTCATTTGTCTGTAACTTGTACGTCTGGTTTCAGTATTTCTGCTCTGTAGTTTTTGACCTGTGTCTCACTTCAGCTTTGTTTGCAGCTTTATCACAAGCTGTGCAGACGTCTCGACTTACAATTTAGTTGCTTTTGTCACTCTTATCGCATAAAGTCTCATTTTAGACTGAAAAAACTCGACCGTCTACTCACACTCACTGGAATCAGATATGCTTTAATACATGAAAGACTTGAGGAACACGCTGCTTTGGTTCAAATTCAACCAAATAATGTTCCATTGTTTACTCTGTACATATCTTTAAAGCCTAAAAGCGTTTGATTGGCGCTCTGAGTTAAATGGTAGCTATTGTTTGCCATATAGAAGAAATCAGGTCATGATATTGTGCTCTGATTAATTCATTGTTTTTTTTTCAGATGCAATGTGGCTGTGTTGTCTGACTCGTGTTAGCTGTTTATTCATAGTCTTAACTAAAATTATTGCAGTCTCTGTCTCATCGTTTCACATACTTATTTAATATTTAATCAGTATCATTTTGCAGCTGTCCCATAACACACTCATGATCTTAGACATGAACATTTCAGACACAATATAATCTATCGCTGTATTTGTCAATTCAATGTGTCAAAGGATGTCGTAATAATCTTTTAAGTTAACTCTTAAATAAAATATCCACAGAGGCATTTGCTCTGATGGCTGTGAGCTTTCCACAAAATCCACAGCAAATGATAAAACTGTTCAATGATGAAATGTTGTTTTAGTTTTCTGTTTTGACCATTTTCTGCCCAGCTGTGACTCTTAAATGAAAGGTGATATGTAAGCTGTAATCTCTCATATTTTCTTTATTTTACTATCAACTTTAAGTAGAAAACACAGTTATTTATCTTTTGTTAAGTCACTATAAATACAGCCGTAAACATAAACTGAACATTACAAGCTAATAAACAGTCTTCTGGCCTTCAGTCTCTATTCCCATGATATACTTCCATTATAGATTTAATATCCTTCATAAAAAAAGACAGAAAAGTATGGATGAACATAATTTTATATGCGAGGAGCGTAAGAATGTCAGTCTGTCCATATCCTACATGAGGGAGAAATACTGTGTAAAAGAATGCTAAAACCAACTGGGATAGATATGAACAATTCAGTATTCCCTCTATTTCTCTGCCTCTGTCTCCCTCTCTGTCCTCCACAGCTTCGTGACTCACACCACAGGGGTTTATCAGTAGCTGGCAGCATCACACTCGCACAATGCTTTGCACCAGTGTAACACCGAGCCCAAATAGATAATGGTTCCAGTGACTGTTGTTAAAGTGTTAACATTTCTCAGCTGCTCACGCTGTAGGGAGCTTCTCTGTGAATAGCCACACAACTGGATGTGTTGGTGTGAAATACAGTGTTATTCATGAGTGGGAGGTTGCGAGAAATGTTATCCACTGGATTTGTTTGAAATCATACGCCGTTTCTTGTTAAAGTCAAATATTCCTGCTCACCCTTTGCTTTTGGACAATGGGATTACCACCATGTTTATTTGTACTTTTTGTCATTTTTTTTTACAATCTGTCTTAATTAAGTATCTGTCTCAATGTTGTTCATCGTTTTCTGCTGTGTCTGAGACTAGAAGTGCTATAAAGCTATGGTTATTGTTTCTGCCACATGTGGTTGTTAATAGGATATCTTAGCTGTGCTTTACACAACAAGTTTAACAGGTTAACTAACTGATGAGAAGATAAACCAGGCTAAATACATGTTTTACTTTAACAGCTTAAAAGAAAAAGATTTGTTGTGATTTTTATTGTAGATAAAGAACCATCAGAACATTACTATCAGTCTTGTTTTACTATTAAAGGGATTTTATGTTTGCGTTCTGCAAATTCCCAACTCTTTTAATCTTTGTGTTAATGTGCAGTGACAGCTTCAATCCCATTTTAGTTCCTCTTTGCAAGCAAATTTGCATATTCTCATTGTTTAGCACATTTGCTTGAGCTGTTGTTGATGTTTATACCTCCTCCAGGATGAAAATGACAACCCGCCTGAGTTCAGCAAGCAGTCTTACATTGTCAAAATCCCAGAGAACATTATAGCCGGTGAGTCACTTCCTGCATTTGGGGTTACAGCTTCGTTGTTTGAAAACAAATTATGATTTTCAGAGCCTGTACAGCCCTTAAACAGAATGTTTTGCTGATGTAGCTTCTTTTTACTTGAGCTCTCTTTTTATTCTAATATTCATCAGTCAGTTTTTTTTCTTTGCTAGGGGGTGTGTTTCTTATGTTTCATTTTGTTTCCTTTCTCTGACCTGCAATGTCTTATTTGTTTTGTTTGTATAATGTTTTGAAATGCTCTGTCAGAATGGGGGATATTGACTATTCAAGGGAAATCACTGGCTATTATATTCCCTCTCATGCCTACATTCAGAAGGCTTTTTCTTCCCAGACAATGGATTAGTTTCCAGTCGCTAGAGGGAAATGGGATGCATAACTGCCCCTTTCGCTTTCTGAGTTCCAGCAGACGCTGGCCATGTGTATGTTTTGCAACACATTTTCAAAGAAGAAACAGAAACCCTAACAAACAAGGAAAGAAAAACACTTAGCTGAGCGGTTTGGATGAAGGCTGAGCTTTAAGCACTGCTTCTGCATTTTTGGCCCCAGCTTGAGGCCTGCTCTCCAAGACAGAGCTCGGGGCTAGCCCTGCCTCTCTACTGGCATCTCTTGTCATTGCCAACCTGGGTGTTGATCAGCTCTGTGCCAAGTATGGACTTTGCCAAACAAGCTGATAAACCACTAATCCACAAACCCACTCGCTGCCATGCCATCAGTGTTGCTGTGAATGGGGGCGGTGAAGAAATGAGCTCTGTGAACATCATTGCAGACTGTCTCTGCAGCTTGTCTCTCTCTGACTCTGTCTCCCATTTACATGACTTTGTTCCCCCCCCACCCTCTCAGTTCAGTAAGTTGTAACTTTATCATGTTTATCCCCTCCCCCCCCTTCCCTCCAGGGGCAACCGTGCTGCTTGTGAATGCCACTGATTTGGACGCCTCGCGGGAGTTTGGCCAGGCGTCACTCATCTACTCCCTAGAGGGCTCCTCTCAGTTCCGCCTTAACTCACGCTCAGGTATGTACTGTGGACGCACTGCTGAATGTGCAACCGTGACGGAGCTGTTCCCATTTTTCCATCTTTGGCCTTATACATTTGGTTAGATTCTTAAATATCATCAAGTCTGCAGATTTCTACTTCTTTTTTACCCGTTTCTTTTCTATTTTCATCCACGTTTAATGAGATGCCATGTGTATTTTAGGAGAGATCACCACTACAGCCTTGCTGGATCGAGAGCAGAAGTCAGAGTACATCCTCATAGTCAGAGCTGTGGATGGGGGAGTCGGTCCACAGCAGAAAACTGGCATTGCCACGGTAACAACCTTTCCAGCAATCATTTGATTCAGCATATGATCAATACAGCCTACTTCCCTTGCCGCTAATTTATTGAAAAGATTAGTACATTATTGATAAGATTTTTTATAAAGCTACAACCCAAAGTCATTTATCACATACCTAGTATCAAAAAGTTCTTTATATTTTATCTGCATTATAAAATGTTCTTCCTGTGACGGACTGGCGACCCACCCAGAGTGTACTCTTCCTGCTAATCGCTGGGATAGGATCCAGCTCCCTGCCACTCTGAATTCAACTAATCTGACCGAAAATGACTGACCGAATAAACATTTCTCCTCTCTCCCTGACTCAGGTGAACATCACCATCCTTGACATTAATGACAATGCCCCTTCGTGGCAAGAAGACCCATACCATGCCAACGTAGTGGAGAAGAGTCCTATAAACACTGATGTCATTTCTGTAAGTGCTGTTGCTCCTGCCTGTTGAACATTACTTGACTAATTAGGTGATGATGTTGAAGGTAGATCATTATTCAAAAAGGAAAGAAAAAAGGGGAAGATTGATCCAGTTAGACCAGATCTTAGTGTAGGGATTGTTACGTAAACAAATATAATCATTAATCTGCACAGATGAAGTGATGATGATGAGCAACATTTGTGTTTTGTTGTTTTTGCTCTTTCATTTTTTCAAATTATGTTTTTTTATTTACTTTTATTTGTCCAACTGTTTCGAAATATCACATCAAAGCAAAACTATTACAGACGGGAAATTGTAAATTATAGCTATGTGACCAAAAAACCTATTGATAATGGATCTATTCAGTTCCGTACTCCATAATCGAAGGACAAACAACTATTACTGCACAGGTCATCACAAAGTAAACTCTGCTATTAGCTCAAACTCCCTCATTGTCCTGCTGGTGTCTTTGGCAATGTGTTGTTGGTAATTAAGCCTGATTGTCCATTAATTAAAGAGGCGTCACTGAGTGTAATTAAGGGAGTCTGATAGCTAATTAAAATGTAGCCTGCAGTCACATGCATTGCAAATTATTCAGCTGCTAGGCAAATGAGGACGCAAGACCATGTCTTGCAGGGTAAAAGAGTGAAATGCAGAAGAAATAAAACCTAAACCCTCGCTCAGTTATATTTTCCACTTGTTCATGCTCTCTTGTAGCTATTCCTCAGTTGACTTCATTCGTGGTGCATCCAGTGATGCGATGCACACTGTATGTGACTCGGCACTCAGCAGACAGGCGTTGTTGCCCCTCTGACCACTTTACTGAGAAATCTGACCACCCAGCCTTAAAGCTCTGTAATTGGCCCCAGTGTAACCCTGGCCTAGCCAGTGTTTCCATGGTGACAAGAAGCCACCTGCTGAGTCCTCCTGGAATTGTCCAGTGAGCCGATGAATTTGGCTGCTGTGCCCATTGCAACGATCAGCCTGCTGAAATCTCACAGCACCACACTATCAATCCCGTAGTCCGCAACATCCAGCCATACATGCACACACACACACGCGCACACACACACACACACACACACACACACACAGTCACACACATGCAATGAGCTTCCTCATGAATCTTCTTTCAAAACATCATTCTCTTTCCTGCTACTCCACAGCCAAACCAGAACCACAGTTCAATAGACAAGGCTAATATATTTGCTCACCGTCTCTAAATGTGCTCTGCTTTGCCCAGAATTGATTAGTTGAATGAACCTCCTCCAGACACTTCTCCACAACTTATGCCATCGTACTTGTCTGTGCAGCAGCGGCTAATCAATAGGAATTCAAGATGCCTGCATAACCTGTCTTCTTAATAATTCAATGCCCACAAAGCCTTTGTTCCTTTAATGACCAATTAACCAGTTTCCAGCATTTTTAGTCAGCACACTAAATAATTGATCGGCTCTTTAAAAATCAGCCAGTATTTTAGCTGGGCTCCCAGCTTCAGGCATTCATCACCCATTGCCACTTTGTGTCAGAAAGAAGCAGTTACCATTTTTCTTTCAGCTGACTGATGAGTAACAGCAGTTGGAAGGGGTTGCATTGGCATGGAAGGGCGTCTTCTTATTATCGTTACCCTACCAATTATTCCGATTTCTTCCCTGTTCCATTTCCTCATTCCTTCTTCTCTTCTGCAATTGTCTATCATTAATCATTCTTGTTTCTGCAGCTTCAGGTTACTCCTGTTAGGGACCATCTAAAGCTTCCGTTATATAAGGGATTAAGTGGGGGTTTCTTTCTTTCACTCCTTGCAGGTGTTAGCAATAGACCCTGACAATGGAGAAAACGGGACAGTGGTATACAGCATCAGTCCAGAAAACCCTTTCTACACCATTGACAATAGAACAGGCAAAATCCGTACAAGTGGAATCACTCTGGACAGGGAGAGCTCAAACTACAGAGACGCAACACTTATGAGGACCATCGTCATCTCTGCCGTTGACCGTAAGTAATGTGCGTTTGTGTGATGCAGTGTATTTTGCTTTTTTATCTGCCTGTTACAATGCAAATTTGATTAATTTGTGAATGACCTAAAGAAAACTTAAAAATGCATCATTTTGTATTGTATGCTTTCATTTCCAGCCTCCAAACTCTTTGCATTACATGCTGTGTCAGGAAAAGTTGGGAAACTTTTCTGACATTATTTATAATTAAACTCATTTGACCATTAGAAAAGCTGCTAAGCTTATGCATGGCCCTTTCTCTTTTCTATCTCTCTGGCGCCCTCTATAGGTGGTGTACCTCCACTGCGTGCATCAGCCAGCAGCACTGTATTTGTTAACCTGCAGGATCTCAACGACAACGACCCAACTTTCCTCAATCTGCCATTTGTTGCTGAAGTGCCTGAGGGGCTGCCTATAGGGACTTCAGTTTTTAGGGTAACATTGTGTTTTACTGTGTGTTTTATTGTCTTTTATTGTTATAAGGCTTTTAGAAATAAAAGCATTGCCTTTGGTCATTATTTGCTGCAAATTTTGGTTTGGAAACTTATTCATTATTATTAATTTATCATTTATAAAAAGAAAATGGCAATTAAATTTATTCAGAAGGGATGCTTTCAAAACATTACTACTCCTAATGTTTCCAATAAATTTAAAACAAATCATAAATATTACAATTTTTCTATTTTTCCACCCCTTGTTTATCTTTGTGGTTGACTTGACCTTCCTCTGTATTTTCCCTCACTAATATCGTCTTCTAGGTTCAGGTGGTGGACCCTGACGAGGGCAAGAATGGCCTGATTACAATGGCCTTACAGGTAGGAATGCCTCGTCTGGACTTCTACTTGAACACCTCCACCGGTGTTCTTACCTCCACCGCTGTCCTGGACCGTGAGGAGATCAATCAATACCATTTGAGAATTATCGCCTACGATGCAGGGATGTTCCCTCGTACCTCTACTTCTACCCTCACTGTCACAGGTTAGATGCTTGGCTTTTATTTCCTGTGACACTTTATGGATTTTTTATTTTAAACTATTTGACTAAATCTTTTGTTGATGACAAGCAAATGACTTTTGACAATTAACCAGGAATTTCAAAGTTGATGAAAAAGATGCTACCACCTGCTGGTGGGACTTAAAAATGCTGTTTGTTTTAAAATGCTTTGGACAAGATAGAAAGAGGAAGTTTTTCAAATGAAAGAAATGGGTCAAAAAAAGGACCTAGAGAGACTTAAGATAAGCTGAAGTTACAATAAACTGATACTTAACAAGCCTTATTTCTCATTGCAGCACCTTTATGTCTTATCTGTGCTTATATGCATTTATCCATATGTCTCATGTGTTTTTGTCTGTGTTTGTGTTTATTTGTCAGTTCTGGATATAAACGATAAGACGCCCACCTTCAACCCTCGGGTGTACAATGTTTCCCTGGAGGAGAGTGTCCCTAGACACCACATTGTTGCACGACTCAGCTGCACTGACAATGATACTGGTCTCAACGCCGAACTTAGCTACTTCATCACAGGTCAGAGGTCACAGTGGAAGGAGTTTGGATGTTGTTGGATTAGTGTTGTAAGCTTTTGGAAACTACTAGTACTGCATTGTGCTGTGAACTTCAACACCTTCCATTCATACATCTCTCTGTAAGTTTGTGCATGTGACAAGCCTGCATACATGTAGCTGGATGATAAGATGTGTCTGTGTGGTTTTTTTATTATCAATATTATAAACCAAGCTATTTATTTCAAAATTTGAAATGTAGTTTTACAAATACATTTTGTACTGTGTATTTACAGGTGGTAACCAAGATAGTAAGTTCACCGTGGGGTTCAGAGATGGTGTCGTTAAAACGCTGGTGGGCCTTGATAGAGAGACCCAAGCAACATACACCCTGATCATAGAAGCTTTCGGTGCGTCATCACTTTGACTTTTTTTACACCATATGATCACTTGCTGTTTTTTATGGTTTTTTTTTTGTTTTTTTTAAATAAACAGCTTTTGTTTGTTTCATCCTAAGTGTTTTCCTCCTAATCTTCAAAAGCTGTAATGTTCTGCAGGTAGAACCTAATGAAGCAACAAAACACTGCCTGCACAGCTGCTGAGACATTGCCTAGCTCCAGTTATCTTTGTTCCTGTTTAGTAAAAAAAAAGAACAAAAACTGAGGTTTTCCTGTTTTTGGATCGACTGAATGAGGAAGACTGCTGAGATGTTCACACACATCAGAGCAGACTTAATGTAAAACAGTGCAAGAGACCAGAAATAAACACATTGCCCTAATTTACAGCTGGATGGAAATGACCAATCATCTTTAGAAAAAAAAAACATTTTTGGTTTCTGTTTTTTTTCTAAAGATCAGTTGATTGTCTTTTTGGCAAATCAAACATGAATATTACTGCATCAGACAAACCCTGTGTTGTTTTGTTGTTGCTTATTATGTATTTGCTGGACATATAAAACAGGCGTCGAGCCCATCTGTAATCTGCGAATACACATCTGGACCAATGAGCAATTAGGCACAAAAGTTTGAGGCAGCAGATAGAAATACAGAGTGAGCTGTGGCCTTTTACAGCTTCAATACAAATGGAGCAGTCTGGGATTTTGTGCCTTGCTCAAAGATCTTTAAGCTCTGAATGTTTAAGAGGAACAGTTCTTTTTCTTTCATCCATCAGAGAAACATGCTGCAACTTCTCTAACCTCTTAAAAACGTCTGATGACTATTTATATTCAAGGCTTCTGGTATATTAACCATACAAGCACAATGACTGGTTATTCTGCTGCTATACTTAACATCCTAATCCACTTCATAACTGGTGAATGTATTACTTTCTCCACAGACAATGGTCAAGCAGACAGCCGAAGGACAGGCACTGCCACTGTGTTTGTTGAGGTGCAGGATGTTAATGACAACAGGCCCATATTCCTCCAGAACAGCTATGAAACTAGCATTTTGGAAACCGTACCCAGAGGAACAAGCATCCTTCAGGTAGAAACCGATCTGGAAACACACAGCACTTTCACCAAAATCAGAGCTCTTTATTTTTTAGGGATTCACTGAATCATTTACAGAGTGCTTCCTTTTTGGTCCAGGTTGAAATTATATGGTTTATTTTGGGTATATACACCAATTTTAGACCACACGAGGAATCAAGAGTTTGTCTTAATGTGCCTGAGTTGACAGATGGGTTTATTGCTTTATTGCAGCAGAGCAATTTGAAACTTAATTATTACAAATGTTTGGGGTTTTTTTTTATGTTTTTTTGTCAGTTTAAATATGGTTGGTAAAAAATAAGCTTATATTTAAAGTATCTTATAGGTTTATAATTGAAAGTGTCTCGTTGAGGCTTCAGTCCAACTGTGAATAATTTCTCCTGTTGCCTTGATGAAAATGACTTCTCAATGTGTTTGGATTGAGGAATTATTAACTTAAATTATTTTTATCCTTAAAGAATACAAATCAGAGCAATGTACATCCTCAGAAGACTAAAGTTTCCACGCTTGCTGCCCTGTCACAATGACCGTTTATTCCTTTTTTAAGTATTTGTGAAGAATTTGATAGGAAGTATCATCTGCACTGAAATAAAAGTGTACATATAAACAAATTCTCTAAAAAAAACTTCCTTAATAGGACTTGTTTTTCTGTTTACAGCAATAAAATAAACAGCTTTTCGTGGAAGAGTCAGTTAATCTTCCTGTCCTTGAATCAGATTTCAGTAATATAGTCATATAGACAAGGCATAGTGAGATGAGGGTCCACGTTGGTGTCCAGCTGTGATGTCTGTGTAGCTGGAGGCTGAGACGTGTGTCTTCTGTCGTGCTGGTGTGGAGTGCGGTGAGGTGGTCGTCTGAAGGAGAGGTTGTATGAGCGCCGGTATGAGCCCAGCCTCTTCCAAACCTTGAGCTGGGGCTCACTGGAAAGGCTTCTTCGACGAGTCAAACTATCTCCTGGGCCACAACTCGCCTCAGAGTCCCCATCCTGCTCCGTGCGCCTCCACACTGCCATGAAGATGGCTAACCCTGCAAGCAGCAAAGACAAGCCCAGGACCACCATGATGGTGAATTGTGGATCATGCGTGTCTGGGGAATTAAACGCAGGGTGTGAAACAGAAGCGGAGCTGGTGGAGGCTGCCAAACTGGACAGAGTAACATTTTCAGTGTGAGAAGTAAATGTGATGTTGGATCCTGGGTCAGTGGTATTCATGTTGTCACGTCCCTGGATGGAGAAAGCAACAATAGTTTAGAAGGTGCATATGTGCATGTGTGGTCAGCCTCTATCAAGGTTTTTTTTCATACATTTTCTTTTGCCCCACTAGTCAAACATAACCAAGCCAGGGGGTTAATTTGGAGGTTTTGTTTCTTATATTCTCATTATTACAATCATACACCCAAGAGCTTACTATATACACACACACACACACCGGCATGCACAAACATACATGGAATCTCTAATGCATCCATGCATGTGCAGATTCAGTGAATGTTTGGCATTTGCAACAATTATAGCTATTAAATCAAGGACTACAAAACAGTTAATGCTTGACAGGCTTTCTTCAATATAAAACAAATTGGGTTTATTAAAATGCCCCGCGTGTAATGTACAGCACCCACCCCTTCTGCCGCAAGTCACCAATTACCCCCCCCCCATTCCTCACCGATCTCTGCGCGCCCCCATCTTCAGCATGGTAACATTTGTAAATGTCATCGTCCTTAATTCAGCGGAGACAAAGCATGGCTTATCGGTTTAAGGGAAACACATTGGGACGTGAAATTATTTTTAAGACCAAATGCCAGGAAAGCTGTGAAAAGGCCAGCGGAGCAGGATGGCTCGTTAGAGAGTCAGTTCATTAGTCAGCTCTTTCATGCACATTTAACACAAACACACACACACACACATTTAAAACGAGAACTTTCTTTCTGCAACTCACACTGTGGCTTGTGCATATTCATTATTAGGGATACTTTTCTTATGTTTGGCAGTTTTAAGGTACTTCCCTTCTCCTCCTCTTCTTCACCCATGTTAAAGATTTGACTGCTCAGCAACTTTTAAGACAGGTAAACCCCTTTTTTACTTCTTAGGTACCTCGTTCAAAGCTGTGAAGTCAACAATTTTATACTTTCAAGCTCTTTAGCAATTTATAAGCATATCTATTTTAACAATTCTTCATAATTTTCCACACACTCTCCATTGTGCATCTCCTGGCATCCATCTGCTCAGGCACATGTTGACCCAATAAACTCCTAGCAGGTTGAAAAGGATTAATGTTTCTCTATAAGTGTCAGGAGTCAACAGGGTTCCTTACACAAAATTCTGAAAGAAATGTCTTTTAGAGTAAAAATACTCACACTCACACTTTGGAGACTCTGTGAAACAGCACCTAACTGAGGGACGACCTGTTTCGTGGATCTGCACACACTTGTTTTTCCCCCTTAAACTGCTGCTTTCCCAGAAACAGAGGGGGAAGCAGTGGGGAAGGGAGGGCAAGAGGGGGCAAAATATGGGTAAATGCAAAGCAAGCATCCTGCTACTTTGATGGCAAATAGCCAAAGGCAACAGCATGTTTTTTTTCATCCACACAGAGACTTTGCAAAACTTCTGTGCTTAAACTTCATTAGATCACACATACAACATCCGCCTCTGCAACATAGTTTTGTACTTTATATACCCCTTTTACGGCCTAAATGGTTCATTCCACTGTGTAATACCCTATTCATCACTCACCCATCTGACCCCCCAGCGTCTTTCTCCCCCTCCTCTTTACCCCGCTTTCTCTTCTCCTCTCCTTTTATAAAGCTAATGAGACTGAAGTTGGGCCTCTCATCACAGAGGGAGCAAAGCAGGACACTTGGGGCAAGACAGAGATTTTAGCAGTGAATGTGTCTGTATTTGTGTATATATGAGTAGACATGCACATGTGCTGTAATGTCTTGAGTGTGCATCTTTGTATGCAGTAAATTAAATACTTTATACCAACACTAACAGATTTTTTACATATGTGGAGAGGCGAGGGATGTGACATGAAGTGTTAGCAGTTGTGTGGCTCTCTGGATTCAGAAGTCAGTCTTCTGACACGGCCCATTGATAAGCATCCCAGCATGCTTCACTATTTGTGTATTTGCTGCAGAGCAATGCAGTCTGTGCAAGATCTGGGTTTTTGGGTGCTTCTGGCTGTCTGCCTGTAACAAGGGGAGAGAAAAGATCCCAATGCAAAGCTTTGATGGTGTTGTTGTGGCAACAAGACACTGGGAACCAGTAAATGTGGAGTGAATGAAATGAGGCATACTTGTTTATTCATCTGTTTGCAAAAAAAAACACATAATCAATTGAATCCGCACTGAAAGTACCATATAAAATATTACAGTAACGGCACAACAGTAGCAGGAAAAATCATATATATTGGTACCTACATTCAACTCTTGTAATAATATCTGAGTGAACAACATACAAGGAAACAACAAAAAAATGTTGATATTTCTAAAGAAATAAACATCCCTGTATTAGTTTTTCATTTAGTTGTTTTTTTCATACGTTACTACAAACGTCTGTGTTTGTGTGTAGGTAAAAGCCACAGATGCAGATCAGGGAGAGAATGGCAGAGTGTTGTACAGGATCCTCACTGGTAAGTATTGCTGTTCATCAACGTTTTTCCACCCTCGCATAAATCCTGCCTACCAATGAATGAACAAATAGTTTAGATGATTTTCAGCATGTAAAAGTTGGATGTTTGCTGCTATTTCCAAAATGTTGTCTAAAAGGGAGAAAAAGGGAACAGCTGGAATTTGAGATTTTATAAGCAAAGCCATCTTCCAGCAAGTTATTTGTTGTTATTGAAGTTTAAAGATAGTATACTGGATTTAATGGGTTATTATTGTTCTTTGCTCCATAATACCTCCAAAGTTACAGATAAATTATAAGCTCATTTCTACATAGTTTTGCTGACAATCAGAAATTAAATGATACCTCTGACATTTTTACTTAGTCATGGGAAATTATCTCAGTTACTTGGTATATGATATTGACAAATTATCTAAAACCAGAAACCAGATTAAACATTTTTCTAAATGTTTGTGTTTTTTTGTTTTGTTTTTTTTTTGTTGTTGTTGCTTTTTGTTGTTGTTTTTATTTTTTACTGAATCCTCTTCTCGCTCCACCCTCCCTCTTCTCGTGGTCTTTGTCTGGTGTTGTGCTTGTGTTTGTGAATGCACGCTTGCAGGGAACAGCAACGATCTGTTCAGCATAGACAGACAGACTGGACTTGTGACAAGAGGCCCCAAAGCTCTGGACAGGGAAATCAGCAGCTCTCATGTGTTGGAAGTGGAGGCCTACAACAGTGACGAGGGAAGCATGAGGAGCTCTGTGAGGGTGAGAAAGACGGGAACAACTGGAGTGGATTTTTTTTAAAAAAACATGCTGATGTGGAAGCATTATAAACAGGTTGTGTCCCAGTGTTTATTTCGTACCAACGGTTCAACATTTTTTCCTGCAGGTCATCATATATGTTGATGATGCTAATGATGTAGCACCTAAATTTACCCAGCAGCAGTACAATCGTCTGGGCTTGAGAGAGACTGCTGGCATCGGCACATCTGTGATTGTGGTGCGTGCAACAGACCCTGACACTGGTAAGCCTAACTGGTAAGACTCCTAAATCTGATCCAGCAGCTGGATTTTACCTCCCGTTGGCCTCCTTCAGGAACAGGTTTTCAAATCCCTGTACAAGAGTTTAGAAAAAAATTGTGGGAAGTGTGGCCGTGAACATCTGCTCTGCTGACAGAGTATTTTGTGGATCATCAGCTCTGACACTAGTGGGCGCTGTTCCATAGCAGAAATGTAAATCACCCTTTTTTTTGTTACTATGATGTGCTAAACAGATAACATGTACTCTGACAGGCATTTAAATCTCCACTTCTCCTCTGCAGCTCAAACTTCCTCTCTTCACTTCCTATTTGTGAAGTTTTGCCTTATGTGATGACAAATGCACTTTCCAAAGCAACATATCTGACTTGATACTGAAATAAACACAACATAGCCAACAAAACAATTGTTAAATAAGTGTTAAATACAACATATTTAAATAACTTGTCACTGTAGTTCCTCTTTGCTGTTGAGTTTAATTAAACCTTTATGTATCATCAACTTTATCCATAGCTGAATAAAACTATATCTTTTTCTAATAATGTGTTTATGTAAGCAATTTATCTTCAACCTCTGTCTTTCTGTTTAGGTGATGGTGGAGCCGTTGCTTACGCCATTGTATCCGGCTCAGACCGCAAGTTTGAGGTGGATGTGAGCACAGGTTTGGTCACCACTGTGGACTACTTGGACTACGAGACCAAGACCAACTATCTCATAAACGTCTCAGCCACTGACCAGGCTCCCCCGTTCCACCAGAACTTCTGCACCGTCTATGTTACCTTACTTAATGAGTTGGACGAAGCCGTTGCCTTCATCTCAGCAGGCTACGAGGCATCACTTCGGGAAAACATTGCTACTGGAACAGAAGTGATTCAGGTGCAGGCCCAGTCCGCTGACAACCTGAACCAGCTGAAATACCGCTTTGACCCTGATACATCTCCAGCAGCTCTGGCTCTCTTCAAGATAGACAGCGTCACGGTGAGTGAGGCTGCAGTGAAGGAAAGGTCACACTGTTCATCTCTTTCTTATTGTGTACTTTAAAAACTACACCCAGCTTCTGTCTAATAAGTGTCATCCATTTACAATGCTGTGCTTCAAATATCTGTGATTTGAACCAGTGATCTTGTTGCTACATGACTGTGAGCTGATTGTTTTCCCTCAAGTCATTTGATTCCTTTCAGAAAGTTTTTTTTTAATCTGATACTTGTGAGTTTCTCTACTTTTTGGCTCTGCTGTGTGTCTGAAAAGTTGAAATGGAAGTATAAGTATCTGTGTGGTGTCACAGGGCCGCATCACAGTAACAGGCCTGCTGGACAGAGAGAGGGGGGATCTCTACACCCTAACAGTTGTTGCTGATGATGGAGGACCCAAGAAGGACTCCACTGTGGTGTGTGCTTTCTTGTTAATTTTGTTGGTTGAGCTCCAAATTTGACTGCCTGTTTCATTTATTTCTGTATGGACTGTGTCTATTCTGTTGTAGAAGCTTATTGACATTCCTCTTTAATTCAATGCATCTGTTCTTGGAACTGTAGAAGGTAAGATTTTATATCTTTTGACTGAACAAGAGTCCAACATAAGCGGTATGAAAAGTTAGCGTCGTTGATGTAAGTTTTTAGTGTTGTTTGCTTGAGTTGATATACGTTTAAAGGTAAGAAACTCCCTGTAATCTTGTGGTAAAACCCACAAATGAGCTTGTGCTTTCATAGGTGTCCATCACTATTTTGGATGAAAATGACAACAGTCCAGAGTTTGACATTACATCGGATACTTCTGTGGGCATCGCAGAAGACACAGCCATGGGTAAAAGAGTGGCGGTGGTTCTGGGAAGGGACCGAGATGCTGGATTAAATGGACTGGTGAGAATAAAGAAAGATGGAAAAATGTGGTTTATAACTCGAGTCAAACGAACAGGCAGCGTTTCACATTCAGTTACATGAGTTTTATTTGCTAAGTTTAGCACAAATATTAAAACCAGATGTTATACACAAGGTTCTGCACTGATAACATGATAGTAATAATCACCTATAAATAATGTCTACTTTTACTTTTCTTGTGAACCAGTGTGCATCAATAAATAAACCACTACTAGAATCTTCTTTCAGGTTTCTCAAACTAAATTCAACTCAAACAAAAAACATTTATGGCGTCATTTAAATTAATATTTTTCAGCAGTTTTCAAAAATCACTTAAATGCGTTGAGTTTCTGGACTTTAAATGAATGTTTAATTATTTGAATCGTCCCATTACCACAATAAACATATAAAATAGTAAAGACTTGTGGGTATTGATGATCTTGTAAAAAATGCTATATAGATGGGATTATTTATATAGTATTTAGTGAAACACAAACTAAGATGAGCAACTAAAGTTATCTGTTTTGTGTTTTTATGTTGCTGGGGATTCATTTAATTAGCATAACACATGGAAAGATATTTTTAGCCTGAAAATGTGGATTGTTCCAGTAATATATTATCTCATTGCAGACTTTTACGGCATTAGTGAAGTGTAAAGGAAGTCTTGCACAAACTGACTCCTAAAAATAGCTTTACCAAGTATATCTCTAAAATGTGTATTACCACAAAAAAAAAAAAAAACTAAATTGGTTAATTAACTAATTATAAAGAGCATAAATTATTTGGAAGAGCACACTGAGTGTCCTAATTCTACTTTATTTACTTCTGTTCTCTCTTTTTCTGGTAACACAGTTATTGAAATATTTATATATTGCAGGTTTGTCATCAGAATTTCAAATGGAAATAAAGTTTTTCCAGCAGCATTCAATATGTCATTGTCATTCTGGTCTCATTCCGGCTTGTTGTTTTCTCTCAGGTGAATTTCACTCTGGTGGCAGGAAACATGCAGGATGTGTTTAAGATCAAGACAGTCAACAACAGCTATGGAGAGGTTTATGTCAATGCACCTCTGGACAGAGAGTCAGTGGACCGCTACCTATTAAAGGTCAGCCAACAATTCATTTGTAGTTATGACTTTATTCACCAGATACCATGAGGATTTTATATTTCAGTTTGATAGGATTTATAGCTCACATTCTCCACCCACACTCAGATCACAGACACATTTTAGGACAATCTTTTTGCAAATCTTCACAAACCAAAATGGGTTTTTTGACAATGATACCATGAAAGTAAATAGCAATGATTAAAATGTTTTCCTGCTTTTAAGGTACTGTGATGATCCAGCTATGCCTCTAATCAGGCATAAAAGAGAAATGCATTTATTTTCTGCGTTTAAAGTTCATATGTATTATTACAGGTGCGTGCCACTGACAATGGCTCGCCGCCCAGATACACAGACCACTCACTCACAGTCAACATCCTGGATGTCAATGATAATGCACCTGTTTTTGAAAGCCAGAGGGGCTACAACGTCAGTGTAAGCGAGGTAAGGATTTGCTGGCACGTTTTTGTGAATTATGTTTGAACAGCTCATGTATGTTGAAAAAAGATATTTAACTGTGTCATTTCATGGCTGAAACTTTTTAAATGTTCTTTGCAGAATGTGGGAGGCGGTACTTCGGTTATCCGAGTGATGGCTACTGACCGTGACATTGGTCCCAATGCCATTTTGTTTTACTACATCACCGCTGGAAACCAGGACCTAACCTTTCGCATGGACCGTGTGACCGGAGAGATGGTAACACGACCAGCCCCTCCGGATCGAGAGCGCCAGCAGGAATATAGGCTCACTGTCACTGTGGAGGATGACGGCACGCCACCGCTGTCGGTAAGACACAAAAGCAGTACACTCATTGATGCCAAGTTCAAATAAAGTGAATTAATAATGCTATATTTTAGCTTTTATTTTCTTTATTTAATATAAAACAGTCATGTTTTTATGCTGAGGTCAATTGTGCAGACGTGACGTTTGCACGGAGGAGGATCAGATATGATGCAGAGCCCCTTTTTCAGCTGCTTATTACAGTTTTACATGGAGATCCTGAGCATCCTGTTCAGGTAGAAGCCCAGCAATAGATGCCATGGGGAAAAGTAACCTGTCCTGTGCTGGAGCGTTATTCAATTCAATTCAATTCAATTCAATTCAATTCAATTCAATTCAATTCAATTCAATTCAATTCAATTCAA
>JBAMIG010000017.1:6090286-6101414 GCA_037177335.1 Kiunga ballochi | reverse complement strand
GGGACATCCATCAGCAGCCAGGCATCTGAAACAGTCCTCACTCCCCCAGAGGGGAGTGGGAGAGAGGGACAACATGTTATTCTGACTTACTTTTACTTCAAGAGAGGGTTTCCTTTTTATTCCCCTTTATACCTCCTTTAAATTATGGAGAAAAATTTTACTTTTTGTTTAGTTTCCTACTTTTCCTTTGTAATTAAGCGCAGAGTTCATGCCATCACAACCTCTGCTGGGTGTTACTTCAATAAATCTTCACTTTTTTTATTTTTACAAGAAATCCACCAGAAAGTCTGAAAACTGTAAACACATTTGTTTTTCCTGTATGACTTTCCTGGTCTTTATGTTGGTGAATTTGTACATGAAACAGTTCAAACCTCTAAGAGTTAGACTAACAGGCCTTTCAAGCTGATGTTTAAATGCCTTTTCTTGAATTTTGCAGACAGATTTCTTTATCAGGTCTGTAATCAAGCAAAGGCTCCAAATGCATTTTCCGCCACTGCTCAAACCAAAGCAGAGTACAGTAATGAGACATGGAAAAATGTTATGACATGCTTCACATAGACCACACAAAAAAATAAAGGTAGTGCTTTTTTGATCTGTGGCATAGGCTCATTGGGTGTGAAGGTACAGGAAACAACCAATTCTGACAACAGGAAAGCCACAAGTCATATTTCTTAAAAGACAAAAACAAATGCTGCTTTTCCTGTTTAGAAACATTAAAAAGAACTATTTAAATGTTGTAAATAAGTGTAATTTTATATGCACATTAGTCATACGTACATCTTACAGACATGGGGGTACAACTCACAAAAAACTCCCACAACAGCTTGTTTTATCATTTTCTCTCCTCACTACCAGGTCTAGTATTCACCAGTGAAACAACCTTTGCTGTTTATGAAAGCTACCTTGATAGCAAATGCAATGTGTCCTTGTATTAATGTAATTCAGAGAGCTGACATTTAAAGAGAACAATGATTTTAAACAAGAGACACGAGGCTTTAGAGCTTGGGAACTCCACTTTATTATACAAGCTAATAAAAGAGCCGTTTAAATGCCATAAAGAGAACAGACATGTCCTCAATGAATCTTTATACATGCTTTTTACAGTATAAAATACAAAAAACATAAACAACATTCCGGTCAAGTTAACATGGAGACATTTTAAACATACCTCAAAGTAATTAAGAAAACATTGGTCTTCAATTTGAAAACACACACATACACTAAGACAGAATTGCATAACAACACAGATAAGACAATAATATACATAAAACCCTGTCCTTTACACCTGCTACACTTCACTAAAATAACTTCCAGAACAACTGCTAAACCCAATTTACCTTAATGTGAAAAATAAACCACCACTGACTCATACTGAAATATAATGTAATAACAGTGACAAAACGTAGGTTGTTATTGTCGCTTCATTCAAGAGAGAAATAAACGTTTCATTCTTATTTGATAAGTTGAAAAATGAAAAAACTTCCTCAAAAACAAGTTTTACCATAGATATTTTTAAGAAAACATTAAAGGCCACCGTGCAGTGCTTCGCTTCTCTATGCACAGGAAAGAAGAAGCATATTTAGAACAACAGCAGAGATTAAATGAGGTAGCTAAGAGGGAAGAAAACAGAAAGCAAGAACAAATTAAAAACACTTTTTTTTTTAAAAAAATAATGCCTTAAACACAATACACGGTGTACTTTTTATGACTGTGATAAGAAATTGAGGAGACCATCAGCTGCTTTGTCATATTTTGTTCATTTAAAAAAGACAAAAAAAAAAACTGTTTTTGGTTTTGTTCCTGGGATTTATACGTTTAGAACATATTACCCCAGCTCGCATCGTTTATGTTTACACCACATTACCATGGATACCACATAATGTCGGGTGATTTTATGAAACATTTTTTTTTTTTTTACAGTTCCCATGATCAATCAGCAAATATCCAGTGATACATGTCGCTGCAATGGTGCAATTCTGATCACATATTAACACACCAGTGGCACCAGTAGGTGGGTAGAAAGCAGCACTAGTTGTGGTTTTTAGGATTTAAAAAGATTTGCAGAGTAAACAGCAGCTTAAATCAACAAACCATAGCGAATAAATGTTTATCTGTACTGCACTAAAGTTGCTCGTGTACTTGACGGGATCCCGCTTTTAGCACGCATCACAGAGTTCATTTCGGCTGCAAACCTCGCCAGACCAAAGCACATGATGGTCTGGGAGCCGGTGTCAATGTTTGGACTGAACACAAGATGCAAACCACAAGCTATACTTCACTTTTGGCCTCCAGCTGTTGTTGCAGGTGGATAGCATCAGAAAAAATGTAATTCTTTTCCCTTCTGTTGTCTAGACAAGGTAGAGATGAGAACACGATGACCATGATGACTTAAGCCAGAGAGAGAAGGAGGGAAGTTACAGTGGTGCTTCTAGGTCAGCAGTAAGAGCAATGAAAGAGGCAATACTGCTCCTTAAACCAGCAACAAGTCAGGAGACTCAGGGATGATGTCTGAAACAGAGAGCAGAGTACGTTTGAGAGAGGAGTCCACCTACACACATGAGCATTTCATGTTTGTGTAAAAGTGAAAAATGAAATATGAGAACAGTTGCACATTCAGCAATGCGCTTTCTTCTCAGATATGACGAGTCTAGTTAAATGTCAAAGGCCAGCACATATCCTTCAAGTCTATCTGCTCTGTAGGCTTGGTAAGGTGACACAAAGTGACTAATAGCTTTTACAGGGTACGGTGAATTTTACCAGATACCTTGCAAAAAGCAGAACAAACAAAGTTTTATGTCTGAATTGCAACATGTTAAAGGAAACAAGGAAGTGCTGCTAGTTGAATTCTGCAAGCTGAAGGTCAGTAAACCAGAAAATCTAACAAAGAAAGATGAAGTGTAGCTTTTGTTCACACAGCATGAAACTTTAGACAAGAAATCAGGTTACATATATCTGCTATACATCTGCAAAACCCTCTGGAGAAGAAAAAAATTCCTCCTTGGCAGCAATGAAAATACTTTTTTTATAGCTTTTAATCAGTATTTTCAATGTTTGTGTTCTTCTATTGCAAAATCTGTATGTATATCCTGAATGTTTATCATCTGTATAAAAGCTTGAATGCTTTCCCACATCTGTATATCAAGCTGTTTAAGGTCTTTGATGGCAGATATGTTATTTATCTGGCTGTATTTAAGACAGCTTCCGATATCGTGTGAGATTTTGCAGCTGAGAAGCCGGGCAATCAATCCAAGTATGCCAGGAATGTCTGCACAGGTGCTTCAGGAGCCTGTAGAAAAACACTTTGCAGAACCCCTTAGTAATGTTTCAATATTATTTCCAGCAGAGACAGACAGAACTAAAGGGAATTTAGTCCTAATATGTGTTTCTATGTGAGGACGTCCTTGAACAGCGTTTGTTCTTAAACACATCATGTGCAGCTGAAACGCTGATATTTTGCAACATATATATGTGTGTGTGTGTACAGGAGCTCTCAGAATTGTTCTAGTGTTTTACATTTATGATGTAGTGATACAAAACAATTTATCTTAGATTTGAGTTCATATTCTCATAGTACAGTTTTACTGTTTTACGTAACAATTGACTCAAAGAAGACTGCATATATAATCACATATGGCTTTCTCTTTCCAAGATAACAATATAATCTGTATTTATGAACAGCAGAGTGAACTATTTTCACAATAAAAACATAACCCACTGCTAAGAAAAACACAATTTGTAATTTATTAGTGCAAACCAGCATCTTTTTTTACTGTGTAAACCCCGTTTTCCTTGCAGTGTAGCCTGCACTGTCCCGCTGTGTAGATATCTAGTGCCTGTTTACCTTCAGATGGGAAGAACACATCTCCATGTGCAGGGGGTGAGAGGGGTGTTCCTGGATCAGACAACAAGTGGCGACCTGTCTCAGAGGACTGCCTGGTCATGATCTGAGACACAGTACGAGTCTTTATTTGGGGCGATCCCCCGAGAAACACTGGATTCTCATGACCTTGAGCCTCACTAAACGCACAAATACACACAAACATAAAAGAAAGAAAAATGAGCAAGAAATTATCCAAAAAACGTCATATACATCTTTCAAACTCATTTATTGCTCAACACAGTTGGAGCAGTGATCATTGTTGTCCTGCACTAACAAAGAAATACTACAGAAAAATTACATGTGTACTAAGTACACATGAGATGTATTCCAACAGGGAGGCATATGATGGTCTCTAAGAGTCATGGCATCTTTATAAATGATTAAATACAAAACAGATCTCCCTTAACATTAACTTAAGGTCATTAAATATCAAATTTAATGTAAATGAAAGTAGTTTGTTGCAATAAAATCCATCTAATTTTCCTTACTAATATAAACATCAGCAGGAAACTAATGTTAATCCTATTTATTAATGTTGGTCTAATAAGGCTTGTTCTACTGGTTGTTATTAGTGCACTTAGCATTATGATTTTAAGGAGTAGGTTTGTTTTAATGCGTGAGATCTGCTGCATTATAAATTGTGGGAACGCTTACCTGTCCATCCTCACCAGCTCTTGTGCACCTGGGAGAGAGGAAACAGGAAATGGGCCATTGTGAATGTACTAAAACAGAGCGGTGTGTGAATGTGCTTCCTACTGTGTGAAATACAGTTAATCCACCACACTGACAGGAAACATGCATCAGAACAAACACTCTGGGAACTCCACTGTGAGACATTTATATTTGACCTGCACCAAAAAGATGGAAATCGGTTGTGTGTGTTTGTGTGTGTTGGTAGTACGTACGTCTGTGTGACTGGGCATTTTGCCTCTGTTTGTACACAAGCACCAAAATAAGAGGCAGAGAGAGCAGTGCAAGGATGCAGGCTGCTAAAGCCAAAGCCACGGGAACAGATCCTGCAGAAAGAGCAGAGAGACTGAGTTAAATAGACAGAATAATTACTATTCAACAACGGCTTGACTAAGATCACATACCGCTAGGAGGTGTGGAATTCCAGACGGTGCAGTTTAGAGGGCCTTGTCTCTCTGGAATGATCAAATAAATATGTTTCTTATCATATATACTATTTATAGATGTTAAAATGCAAATAAAAAATAACAGATTACATGAAAAATACTCCTCACTTAGCCATTTAGGACATTTCTGTATATTTACACTGATTCATTTGATGTGCTTACTTGGTGTAATTTGAAGAACAATGTGGCTGTGAGATTTCTGCACAACAGACGGATGACTGTGTGCCTCATTGGTTTCCAGGACCAAACAGCAATAGCGACCCTGATCAGCATAGGTCACGTTCTGCAGAGTCACCCACATTTTATGGTCATCGTGTTCAAATTTCACCCCTGACCCGGTGAGGTTGTGGGAATGCTCTAAATGTCTTGGAAATTTCCTTGGCATGCAGTGTTGGTCGCTGTGGGCTGTGAAAAGCCAGCTAAGCCTGATGATATCGGTGGAATACTTGGCAGCACCTTTCTGATCACACAACAGTTTAGCAGTTGAACCTTCCGGACAGCTGTAGTACAGGTGTGGGGCAGAAACACTTAGTGTGGAGTGGGCCGTGTTGACATTAGCTGGAGAGAAAAGAGGAGGAAAATAACTTATAATGGGCTTTTAATTAACAGTAAACACATTTTACAATAATTAACAACTTTATAAATACAGTTGTCTTTTTGGCTATTATTAGGAAACTGAGAGAAGAGGGAGGGAGGGAGGAAAATAACTATATTAATAGATCACATGTGACAAGGAATAAGCAGCGGAAAGAGGAATTTTAGTAAAAATATGAAGTTACATCTGTGAATTCTATTTTAGTGGCAGCAACAGCTGCAGCTTTTTCGTTTGGCTTTACATTGTATAACAGCGTGAAACATAACACAGTTAAAGACCAAGACAAAAGAATCTGTTTCAGTAATACTACATTTTAAAAGTCAAATCCGTCTGTTCACTTAGAAGTTTATAAACGCTGAAAGTCAGGAAAAAGTAGAAGACGTGTCAATGATTGTGGCAAAGTTGCATCTTTAACAAACAAAGCAAGAATTTAGGGCATTTAATCCTTCATTTAGCTAAACTCAACACAGAGTTATATTCATGCAGACTGGTTCGGTTTGTCCTCTTAACATATGTGTTGTTCTGAAAGTTTTCAATCTGCAAATTTATCACGAAAGAATATGTTGGCCCTCTTGAATTGACCCAGTACGAGGTAAAAGTCCAAGCTTTCTCTAAAAGAGAAAAGCTTTTACACAAGTCAGAAATGCCTCTCAGATTTATTTTTTGTAAAAAAATTGGATAAAAAAAACCCATCAAAGTTAATTCTAGCTTCATTTCCATAGTGTATATTCACAATAAAGACTTTTCAAGGTGTTTTACGTGTATAATACGATTTAAGCCAATTATTAGGAGTCTAACTAGAACAAATTACACCAATTCATAATAACTGTGTTCGAAAAAGCATGCTCATAAAAGTGGATTGCATTGAGTCTTATCTGAATAAATGCCTCATTCTGAGCATGCATGGGTGACAGTGAAGGTAACACATCCGGCAGAACCAGGCTCAACATCAACTGGTTTCATGGTCAGAAGAGCCACAGATTGATATTGATCAGTCACATTGACCAAAAAAGTGCTTAGTGATGACTAGGGCTGACTACCTAAGTATGGTGGATGTATCATGCACTCAAGCTGTTTTTTTTCTCCTTTTTTTCCCAGAACTAAGAGCTGGAACCAAAATGATGGAAAAAAATGAAGGACAACCTCAGAAATTCGTGCATTATATAAAATGTCAGCTATAAGCTTGAAACTTTGGATGTAACTAAAGAAACTAAGCAAAAATCCCCCAATTAAATCAGTACTAATTATCAAACATTCTACCAGAAATCTTCTAGACCAAAAAGTCTGATCACTTTCAGAAAAAGTCACTTTACATGATCTCCCAATGTATTTTCTGACCTGCTGTTCAAAAAAACGTGCAAAAAATGTGCATCTAAAAACAGAAAACTGTTGACTAGCACACAAAGATACACACAATATTGTAAAGTGAAAACACAAATAGAAATAAATAAACACAGGAGGTAAAACTTACTAAGGTTTTGCACATCCAGAAAGGCTATAGAAAGAAACTAGAATGAAATGGCGAACAGAGATAAAGCCCAATATTAGGATGGCATTCATGGCCACAATGTTCAGAATCATTGACATGGCAGGAACAGATTAGATGAACTTTCATTTCTTGTAGCATTTATTCATCGTTTAAGAAAAAAACACGTCAGAAATGACTGAACATATAACAGTTTAAGTTGAAGCACTACGAGCTAAAGTTAATTAGAATGCATTTCCTCTTACCACGACTCACTCAACAAACAACCACAAGCAAAATATAAACATAACAACTAGCAATCTCTGCATGAAACCAAACAGTTTCTCTGCTCTGATTTTGGATGCCTGATACTTTTTTGCCCCTTTGGAACAGCTACGTTTTACTTCCTGATAGTGAATTTTCATGTCAATGTGGTTCAAAAAGTGCAGAATCTGCTGACTAAAACAATAATGCCAACCTCCTTCTGGAGCTACACTGTATGTTCCTGTCAGATAGCTGCAGTTACATACAGCAAGTATAGTACAGGATTTCTTTACATGAAATTCTAAAAGGCAATGTTACTTATTATGTCAATATTGTCCAGTGCTTGCAGGTAGATGGATCCTTAGTGTGTTTGTAATTGAGCGTTGACAGATAAATTAAACATTTGCATGTTTGGGTACAGTCAGGAAACCAGCTAGACGGCTGTGAGACGCTTCTTATACATTGCACAAACTCCCTTTTGTATTCACACACTACTTCTAACCACTTCCTGTTTTAGGTTCTTCAGTGCACCAGTAAAATAGCTTGAACTCTTTAATGTGAAGAAAACCTAAGGTCAGAAGTGTCTACGAAACAATCCCCTAAATACGCAATCACTTGTGCCATATATGACTGTAGTATGCTTCTAATTAAAAAAAAAAACAGAGAAGCTCTGTCCCCATCATCGCCAGACTTTGCACTGCAAACAGTAGCATCCCAGGTAGCTTAGTCCTGCAGCAAGGAGAGGATGAGTGCGTGCGAGTGAATGTGTATAAAAAACAAGTATGCGTGGGGGCGAACCACATTGATGGAGAAGTATGCCAGCATGTAGCGCCGTTGGTCGCAGGTTTCCTGTGAACGTGCATGTGTATATGTGTGGGTATATCTGGACAGTGAGGGAGGAGGGTGTTCAATGCTTGGCTTGAGGAGTGGACTTCCTTCCTGAGTTGCTCCAGCACACCACTACTCCTCCTCCTGTCTGACTCCTCACAGCCTAAAAAGTCTTTTTTTTAAAAGCCTTGCACACAGCTGTTGCTGGGTTTTTAAAAAAAAATCACCTCTCCACACATCCTAGTGACAAATAATGACTAACCCTGCTGTTAAGTTCCTTTTTTGATTAGTTTGCAGATTTTTTTTCTTGTGTTTTTAAGCAAGCAGATTTAGTCATGTACTGCTTTGATGTGTTAATATGTTCCAAGCGGGAGAACCTTCTGGATCAATCGGAGCATAAATGACGAAGCAGAGAAATTGTTTTAGTGTTATTGTGAATATCAGTTTCTGATCGTTGATTTAAATTCAGCTGGGAGGAAATACAGTAGCTGAACAGCCAGCGACCTTTGCTCTTTGATTAGTTGTGCATGTTTTTATACTAGCCAAGTGTGCATCCTGTGTGTATAACTGTGTGTGAGTGAATATTAGCTCTGCAGCCCATTCCTGTGTGTGTGTGACTGAATTGTACTCCTGCCATTGTGTGTTAGGAAAAGCAATAGGAAGACCATGGAGGGTGATTAAGGTGAAAATGTTGTCCCCCGGCTGTTCCAGCTTATGAGTTGGGACAATAGGAGGGGAAGCCCTTCTCTGGTTTCACACCCACCCTGCCTCCCTCATTGCCCTTCTTGTTAACAGCTCAGCTTGCCTTCTTACATATATTGCAGATAATATTTCAGAGATATCCTACTGACAAGACCGGGCTTTGTAGGGAGTTTTTTTTTTTTTTGGCTGAAGTGAGTAAATTGCGAGAAGCAATTGTTGGGATGCCAAGTAGATGGCATTTCCCAGCGTCAGCATCTGATCTGTTCTGATGTGGTTCCAAACAGGCATCCAGTTTTACCCAATGTGTGGAACAGACAGGATTTTTTTACTTGCATACAGACATCTGTGTTTAGGGCCTAAGTTTCCACCTGTGATCTCTGTGCTTAAGATCCTGACAGCCCCTAAGGGCCAAAACACAGACCTTCCCTTGTTTTATGTCTTACCAACACCTGTTTAGGAGATGCTGTCACTGACAGCTTTCTTATTTTCTCAACATGTTAAGTAGTTGGATTTCTCCCCTTTTTAATGATGTTTGTCACCCTTTTGTGAGACTAACACTCCTGTCTGGAAAAACATACTAAACATGTATTACAGGTAAATCTGGAATATATTTCCCAGCACAAGTCCTGCTTCTTGACACAAACACACACCAAAGCCCTCCCTTTTCTCATGGTTAAGAAAATATTCATGATACTAGGAGATTACCCACTCAGCGCATAAACAATTAGCCGGTTTCAGTAACAGCTTGTGCTCAAAGAGCAAACAGATGCACTCAGCAACAGGAAGTGTTTAAATCTGGCATTCAGATACCTAAACACAAAATGAGTCGAGTGTCAGCAGGCCGTGTTCAGGAAAAAACCATGATGTGTCTTATGTGATTTGATGTTTTTAAGTAGTCAATGTTCCAGCTGAGCAATAGTAATTTACAATGTTAACACGCATCAGTCTGTTTCCTTTTTTTTTTTTAGCTTTATCGAAAAAATTAGAGGATTTAAAATGTTGAGTAATGACAGAGTATTTACAACATAACTACCACAGTATTTCTTCATTTTAATGATGCAGATGAAATATCATTGGTCCTTTTTTTTTCAAATATCCGATATTGCATCATTTTAATAAATGTAACCAACTTGTTTGGCTATCATCACCATCGTTCCTCCTGTTTAACTGTTTGTAGTTAAATATCTATGTTAACACAGAGGGAGATAAAGATTGAAGGTTGTAGATGTTTAGGGCCTTGAGCTGTGCTGAGAATCACCAGTAAGGGAGACACACTGTTCCCAGCAACATGGTCACTGATGGTAATTTTATGTGTCTATCTCACTGCATGTAAAACATGACTGTTGCTTCAAAAGTGCAGACCTTTAAAGAGGTAACCCTCCAAAATCCACAAAGAAAGGTACTCCCCCCTCCTCTACATTGTCTTTGTATTGCAAATGCAGTGTGTGCCAACTCAAGTGTTAAACATCCACTGGCTGACTCTCCCTGTTCGGCATATTCTTGTCAGTGAGATTGACTAAGGACACCTGTATCCTAATAAAGATTTACTCACTTAGGACAGGATCAATACCAAACAACAAGCTTGTAAAAAAAAAAAAGACAAGAAAGCAAACAAAGAGAGAGTGGTCCCACTTGAAGCACTTCATTGACCATGTTAGTCTGTGCCATTGTCCTTCACAAGGGGCCAAATGCTTATCTGAGAGGAAAAGAGGCACTGATTACTGCTGGGTTTCACTCTGTTTTGTTTTTTTAAGTGGAAATCCATTATTGACAGTGGGACAAACAGCTGTTTTCATCATAGTCTGAAAAGAAGGAAACTTGCAGAGAGGAAATAACAGCTCTGAAAAGAGAGCACTCAAATTGTTCATGAGTTTTAACGCAGCCTTTAAGTCTCATGTCTGCAAGAACAGAAACGCTTGCTTCCATTACATTAATGGGTCAAATGTCAAATAAAATATGCAATGTTTGTGTTAGAATGCAAGCCAGGTGTTTAATATCCGAAGTTAAACATCTTTGTCGCCAAAGTAGTTTTTGAGTTAGCCTATGTAAATAGACTTAAGCTGATAAAGTTTTCAGTGCAGCAATGTGCGCCCACTGAGTCTGCAGCTGCTTCTCCCCCGTCCTCCTCAACTCACTGCAAAGTCTCCTCAACATGCAAAGTCCGTGGGAACAAACGCGTTTGGATTTCTATAAAAATGAAGCAGTAATTAGGGAAATGGAGAACTTGGTCACCAAACCCATGTCGCATTTCTGTTTTT
>JBAMIG010000017.1:6059050-6074256 GCA_037177335.1 Kiunga ballochi | reverse complement strand
AACTCATGGACCACCTAACTCTAAAAAGAACATTATGTCAATATGAACCATTCACAAGTTTACAACATATAATGCAGCAATTAAAATATTTTTATTGCAAAATATCAGTTATTTTAGTCAGTTTTCTTATTTTAAGTGACCATGTCCTAAGCCACTGCTCCATAGTTATTTTGATATGAGACGGGTTTGGTGTCGCAAAAATGAGTGTGACAATGTTTCCAGTTAATTCAAATAAATTTAGGATTGTTATGTTGTTCACCTTGCGGACCACCAGGGGGCGCTCGCAACTCTCTAGTGGTCCGGGCACCACACTTTGAGAAAGTCTGGTCTAGCGTAGTTTTTAAAAGGTTCATTGGATATCATGCATGGTATTTCTTCAGAGCTGCTTATTTTATTGTAAAAAAAATTTTTTTTTCCTAGAAAATATTGTGCAATTGTTTATTTTGATTTTTTTGTCTATAAAGTTAACTGAAAAGGATTTTGGTATTTAAAATTATTTTTATTAGCGTTTACTTTTGAGGCCCTGTGATGGACTGGCGACCTGTCCAGGGTGTACCCCGCCTCTCTTACGATGACAGCTTGGATTGGCTAGGCAGTAGAAAATGGATGTATGTTTACTTTTTATACATGTGACACCTTTGCATCTGCAGGGCTAATCCGGTGTGGTTGGACCCATTCTGCCGTAACTTGGAGCTGGCTGCTCAGGCCGATCATGAGGATGACCTACCTGAGAACCTCAGTGAGATAACTGACCTGTGGAACAGTCCTGCTCGTACTCACGTCAGTATCAACATCAATCTTACCTTGTCCCACAGCCCTCCATGTAATTCATTGATTGTACATAGGAAAACTTAACATTGTTTAATTATTTGTGTGTGTGTGTGTGTCATCACAGGGTACTTTTGGTCGGGAGCCTCAAGCAAGGCCAGAGGACGATCGCTACTTGAGAGCAGCCATTCAGGAGTATGACAACATTGCTAAACTGGGTCAGATCATGAGAGAAGGACCTATTAAGGTGAGGCAAATGAATGATGCACGCAGAAAAATACATCTTAAACCCTTTCTCTCCATCCTTCCCAAAACGCTCTTGGGGCAACAACTCAAGACTTGTTTCTACTCAGTCCAATTAGAAACCAAAGGCTTCAATAACTTAAAGATGAGCTGCTTAGGCTGAGTTTAACATCTTTGACATTCCTGCAGATTATAGTTTAAGAACATTATTAGTTAGTGTGTGGTGTCGTAGACGCTCTTTCATCCTAACTGACTTCTCATCAGGGTTCCCTGCTCAAGGTGGTCCTGGATGACTACCTAAGGCTGAAAAAGCTTTTTGCTGCTCGGCTTGTCACCGTATCCACCAGCCAGGGAGATCACTCATCAATCACTGAGGTGGGCTCGGAGAAACTGGTGATCTTTCTGCTGCTCCTGTCTGTCTTTGCTGGCGAGTGATCCTCTGAGTTCCCTTACTGACGTCCTGTCTGCAGCTCTGACGTGCAACCTCTTCACTTCTGCTTAATTTCTTCCTTAAAAACTCTAAAACTCTTTTTGAATTGAAACTGTGAAGCCTGTGAAGCATTCAGTATGAAAATTGTTTTCTCTATTTAAACCAGGTCTGGTGTGGAACCTAGCGCCACTTCTCAGTTTGTGTACTTTATTTCTAATCTAAGGATTTCTCTCCTAAAGCTATTGCTAACAAAGCAGTGTTTTTGTCAACATAATACACTGAATCACCATTCTAATCAGCTGCTTCACTCATTCTCCCTCTTCCATCTGACTTCAAAAGCTCATCCAGAGCGATCTGGACACCGATGAAGACGAGCAACTGGGCATAGGTGGAGGTCACGGGACTCTGCGCTTCAAGCACAAGCTCCCTATGGAGTTGAAGGGGCCTGAAGGTGTGCATGTTGTTCATGGCAGCACAGGAACCCTCTTGACATCTGACCTCAACAGCCTGCCTGAGGACGACCAGCGGGCCCTGGCACGTTCTCTGGAAGCACTAAATGCTGATGGGGGGTTGTATTCAGAGCGCAACGCACGCACAGAGTCGGCAAAGTCCACCCCAATGCATCGTCACAAGGATGGAAACACCCTGTCAGAGAGTCCGTTGGAGATCACAGAATTATGACTAGCCGAGGCCTCGCTGGTCTGAGCACAACTATGACTCGTGTGTGTCCTTGTCAGGGTGGGAATCACTAGAGGATTGGGGTGTGTGTAGTCTAGGAAATATCATTAGCCAACCCCAGAGTGGGTTGCAAAAGGATTTAACTCACCACTGGGTTAGCTTAAGTGGATCTTAATGATGGTATTGGTCTTGACGTTTACTCAAATGACTCTCGTAAAGAATGGCCGCACAGAGGACGCACATCTTCAGCGAGACAAAAGACAATTGGAATCATTAAATGTCATCCAAAGAGCCAAGTGGAGGACATGGTCTCAGTCTCCTTATGGAAACATTTATTGAACCATGACCTTAATATTGTCAATACGTGCCTCATTCTCACTGATCCCTTTTGAATTTATGCCTGGACTGCAGACACTCACACACCCAAATACACACACACTAAACAATACGGAAATACACACTCAGACCAGCAGGAGGCAAACAATGGGACACAAAAAATGACATAATCAGGCTGAGGTTTTTATCTTTTGGCACAGTGATTTTTACTGAGCACTGAGTGGGCGTGAATGGGAAAATCTCTCTTTTTTGGGGGGGAGGGTTGTTGTTGGAAATAATGAGCATTTCATTCAAACATTGGAACGTGCGTTATAATTCAGGTGATGATTACTTTGAGTGAAATGTGACTTTGATGTTATTGTGGTTTGGGGCAAAGGCTCTTTCTGTTAAAAAATTCAATAAAAAAACTTGATACTCCAGTCTGATTGGACAAGATCCAACCTTCGCACCATGGTCAACCTCTCCATCAAGAGCATGATGCGTCAGTCACACAAGGAGAACTTTTAACTTCATAAATGACTGAAGACGGAGTTTGTTATGTGGGACTGAAGCCAGAGAAAAGAGAGAAAAAAAGTTGTTTAAAAGCAAATAGTCTTTTAAATGGGGAAAAAAAATATTTTAATAAATATAAAGATGGCATCGTTGCCACAGACTTTACACTGCCACCTGGGGGAGTAAAGGTCATGCTTAAAATGAGCTACTTTCCTTTATTTTTTTACTTTCTAAAAAAAAAAAAAAAGTGTAATAGAAATATTTTTCAAGAAAAATGCTGGCTTACCAAAATAAAAATCATTTTGGATGTTTGGAGTCTGAGTATTGTTCGATATGTCAATTTCTTTCCTTTATGACAACTGATGCTGTTTGATGAGTGGCGTGTTTAGAAAAATTTATTTTTATAACCTCATTTTTGTAAATTTGTTTCTGTCATTATTGTCACCAGCCCTGAGATCTGTGTTGGGAAATATTGTGGGATGATCTGTGATAATAAAAGAAATATGCAACGACCTGTGACTGTGGTTACTGAGATGATGGGAAACAGATCAGCCAGATGTGATGCAACTGATGCAAAAAGAAAAAGTCACACAAACCCTGAAAATCCTAAATTTAGGATCAAGAAATTTGATTTGTTCTCCTATAGTCACAACTAAACTACCAAGTTTAAACTCTAAACAAAAAGAATGTAATTATGGTGATCTATAACATGCTGCAACAACCTTTATGTGTAGTTCTTTAAAAAACATTTGAGTAACAGATTGTATATACTGCCACCTAGTGGTTTTAAAGTGTACATACTAATCAAAAGAAAAACATCCTTTAGATCCATTAGAGCACTTCATCTTTTTATTGTTGCCGGGTTACATAAAAAGTGTTCATTGATAATAGGTGTCAAAAAACTAGAGGAATACCATAGACAACTCAGTCCTAGAGGTCTTCATCTCAGCTCATCGGCTGGTAGCGCTAGTGGATGTTGCAGAGGTACCAGTTGCTGGCATCTTCTTCAGTGTCCTGTTCAACTGGGAGACACATGCAGGCATGTTTTACATACTATTATATAGATACTGTGATAGAATATTGGTAACTTTTTGTGAAAGAAAACAAAACAGACTTGTCTTTTCTTTCCTTTTTATTTAATTCTTTCTAAGCACTCTGCAAGATACACGATTGATCCCTTACCTCTTCAAACTTGTGGATCTGTCTGATGAAAAAGTCTCCATACCGACGGGCTACTTTAGTGTCGGCAATGTGGATCATGTCCTGGAGGAGAAAAATCTTCTCAGACTCTTGCATACTTTGTGCAGAGTGTAATTGTGTCCCACATAAGCCCAAAACACAGCTTTCCAACTTGTTCTATGCAGCATGTTTATAAACAGCCTTTAGTTTAAGCTTTACAGTAGCTGTCAATCTGCTTCTCATCCCCCACCCCCAAGGCATTTCTGCATATGAAAACATGTAAAATATGACACACTTTACCTTGTCAATGTAAAAGTCCACCTCAGAAGCAGACTGAAACTCTCCATCTAGAGCTGAGATCCCACTGGTCCACACCAGGTTCTTCATCTTGTGTTTGAAGACAAGCAGCTGAATACGGAATTCCTGCTCCGTCATGTCCAAAAATCCTGCCAGTTTTGCTACTGGCATGGTGGTGTACAGCTTCAAGAAGCTGCACAAACATCATGAAGATGAAACACATGAAGCACCATTTAACATATTAACTGAAACATTTCAGCAGCTTTAAAAGGGTTAGGATTGTGTACCTCCGAATGGTGGACAGCTGAGCCTGCTGCTGCACCTCCTCAGCAAAGACCTTCAGCTGCTGCTGGAATGGTTCTTTGTGGTAGTTTGGGTGAACATTGTCATAGTTTGGCACAACAGGTGACAGAAACTTGGGACAGGCAAAGCTGAATAGTTCCTCAAACACCGCCAGATCTCTGAAATGGAAAAGTTGGAAAATGTTACACTATGCTGAATGTATATGGATGAATTCTCTGCTAATTAAAATGTGCTTTAGTTGCACCAATCTAAAGTGAAAACAACCTTTCATTAATCATCATACCAATATAAAAAATACCACCGAAGTGACAAAAGAATAAACAAAACAATAGTGAAATAATTCAGTGAGACAATCTGTTGGTGCAACACAGGCGGTCTCAGTTTTACCCTTTCTGCATTCGCAACATCTTGTCCCCATACTTCTCCCTCAGCTGGGTGTGGATGCTCTCATCAATGCGCATTGGATACATGGTGAGAGCAATTGCCAGCAGACCATGCATCTGCTCATTTTGTTTATTGATCTAAAAACAAAACAAAAAGCTTTAAAAAAAGATGCATCATGAAAGTTTTTTTTATCTTCTATGGAAGAGGTGCAAATATGACTGAAACCCTACTGACCATCTCATATTTATACGTGGATCTCTGGAACATGTTTCTTGTCCTCTGAATGTAGAGGAGGATGTTGGCAAAGACTCTGATTGCATCCTGGTAACGTCGCATCATCAGGTAGGCAAAACCCACATAATAGTAGGTGGTGATCTGACACTCAGGCACACGAGAATACATACTCTACAAGGAAACAAAAGGGGATCCATTACATATAGATGGTTGAACATACGCTCTGGTATTGTTGCTAGTAGCATTTGAGTGCACCAGGGGTGACTAAGGCTCTACCTTCTTGTTGAGTTCAATATTCTCCAGGACTTTGATGGCCTGGTAATAATCACCAAGCAGAGAGTGAAGCCTCAGAAGCCCAACCAAGCTGAAGTAGCCCAACATCTTGTACAAGGAGTGACGGCCATACTCTCCAGCAACACTCTCTGGATCTCCTGCAACCATCAAACAGAAATGTTTACAACCCTATAAGCTAGGTTCATTCATAAAATGAGATTACACACATTAGATATTTATGTGAAAATCTTTCTGTATTTTCCTTTAAAATGATAAATATACCGTCATGTACCTCCACTGGTGTAAACCTCAAGCTGACGGTTGATGTTGCTCTTGTCGACCAGAGAGTGGAGAACATTGAGGACGCTGTGGACATTCCAGATCTTTGGGTTGTTCCTCAGGAACTCTATTTCCTCCTCTGACTTTTTGGCCGTTTTGCAGCGATACTGACTGAAGGACTGGAACTGAAAAGGAGAAAAGTTTTAAAATCAGTTATCGCCACTGAATCAAATTTATTATAGGTGTAGGGGAGTGATTGGTACTGATTAAATTTCTGCAATCTGTTTTTACCTGGTAGATGAACTCATCAATGATGTCCCAGAGCCACTGGTTCGGCAGCTCCAAGGGAGCGGGGCCATCGGCATCTATTTACAGTTAAATATTCTCATGTGAATGGTCTCTGATCAGTTATCTTTTAAAGAAAACTACAGACGAGAAGGGGAAAGGAAACACTTACTGAGAATATAGTTGAAGAGGTTGCAGTAGTTATAGTACGATTCAAACCTCTGATCCAAAGTCGGCCCACCCTATTTACACAAAAAACTAAGTTTACAATAAAATCCTGGAAATGCTACAATGTGTTTCGGAGGTTATTGTGCAAAGAGCTTCATATAGATTTAAACTTTGCTGTTACTCACGCTAACTTTGGCATAGATATGCCTGTAATAGAGTTCCTTGTAGAGGATGAGGAAAACAGCATCTGTACAAAATAAGCAAAAAAAAAAAAAGCATGTTTTGAAGATTAACCACTTTTCCACTGTGTGGTAAAGGCTTAAAATAACACAAATCTATCATTTAATGCAACAAAAGCATCTTAATAACCTGTTTCATTTGCTGATATGCAATTCTGAAAATGTATTTTTACAAATGATGTCATTCATGCTAAAACAACAGTAGAACATGATGTTAAAGTTACTCTTACCATTGCCAACAAGAGATGCAATCGCCTCAGCCTCTGGCCATGGGGAGGTCTTGAAAAAACGATCAGTCAACTTGTTCCAGCTGATAATGAGCAAAGAAAAAATAATCATCTAGCGCGCACACATATGCAAATGTTGCTGTTAAAAGAATTTTTAAAAAAAACACTGCAAGCTTTACCAAGACAATCAGAGCCCACCTGTTTTCATAGACATCTTGAATCTCATAGATCTTTTGCTCAATGCTTTCGCTAGACACACGGTTGGACTGCAACTCATAAACCTTCTGATCAATAAGGTCAGAGATGGTTTTGTGGAAGTATTGCAGGAAGTTCTTGATCACCTCTGGGATGACATGGTAGGTCTGCTGTTCATATTGCCTTTCATAGGCAAGGTCTGCTTTAGGATCACCTGGCACAAGAATAGCGGAGGAAATTATTTGTTGACATTTGATTACCGTTATCAACTTCTAAGCAGATTGTTCTTTCAATACAAGCTTGCGTTGGTCCATGGTTTCTAACATTGTAGTAAAAGCAAGATTAAAGACTGTATACTAACCGGTGTGCAGATCGTAGTCGTTTGTGTAAGCATACGGATCATACTGAGGGGAAACAGTGGTCACACATTCATTATTAATGCAAAGTATCTATCATTGACAAAGCCTTTAATAGAATTTACCAGCTAACTTTATTATTTATCGTCGAAACTCTGACGCATATTACAGACAATATGACGATATACATGTTTGTATTCTTGTTTTAAACAAGAGCAGATCCATTATTATGCTAGCTCATTCCCAGCTACAGTTGTACTATGCAGGGTTGATTAGCTTTTCAGTCAACAGGCTATCGCTAAACTAGACAGTCATAGTGAGAACAACAACATATATATATATATTTATACGAACTATATACTACCTCTTCATCGTCGTGATACGACATTTTGGTAATTATTAGTTCAAGCGTAGAGAATGGTGAATTAAAAGAGTAAAATCGGACTCCAGTAAGCTAACGCCGCTAAACCACGCAGCTTGCGGTGGAAAAGGAGCGGAAACGGAAGAGAGATTATGTGACATACAAGCTAACAGGAGCATTGTGGGAAATTGAGTTTCTCCGATGTGCTTGACACAGTTTGACACCTTGATCTGTCTGTATCAAGACTGGGCTACTTTATTGACCGAATTAAAACTTAGATTAAAATAAAAAAATGAGTCAATAGTTTTTATTATTATTATTATTATTATTATTATTATTATTAGGGACGAAGCGGTAGATAATGGATGGATGGATGGATTATTATTATTATTATTATTATTTTGGTTAAAAGGGTCCAGAGAGCAAAAGCAGTATTATACTCTTTTACGCAAGTTTAGCCCCATCAATGTTTTAAGGTCCTTTAATTGGGCTACTTTTGCAAAGTCCCAACAGGTTTTAATAGGAGATCCATTGTGATATCCTCTGCATAACAATAAAATGATACACTATAGCTAGAGACAAATTAGACAGGACCGCTAGATGGCGCCAAAGTTGCACAGTATCTAGTTGGTTTGATCGCTGCGGATGTGGTTTTCTGGAGGCTTCAAGACAAACAATAAACGAATGAATTTTCAGTTTGACCTCATCAATCATTATACTGCCCATATCTCTACTCATTGAAATGCCGTTTGCATTGATAATAGGATCTAACATAAATTATTTCTCGTTTACAGAGCCTTAATACTGAATTGTTTATGCCACTGTTTGTGTATTGTGTGAAACTGAATGGGTTTGGGCACTTTTTCTTTGAAAACATATTAATGACAAATGTGTCTGACCTGCAGAGTCTGGTGAACAGCATGTGTAATAGTTTGTGTTGTGTGAATACATAGTAGGCTAATAAAAAATTAAAGCTGTTGTTTTTTTTTTCTTCTTCTTCTGTTATCCGTCTCATCTGCAACTCGAAAACCATCATAAGGTTCTGAGGGAAAAAATGTAGATGTTGTGTTTTTTAAGGAGGTGGATGAACGAGAAAAATACGTGACGCGTTTGGCTGAACTACCAGCAGCAAACGGAGTCCCTCTACACCTCCTACATTTACCTTGTTACCTGCCGTCCCACCGGCCGTAGAACAGCCTGCATCCGATAAGAGATCTCCTTAAAAAAAATCAAGTGTGGAAGAAAGGGGTGTGGGGACAACAAGTTAAATTTGAGAGAGGAAAAGAGAAAGAGGAGACATCGAGGGAGGGGAAAAGGTCAGGGATACAGGGGGGTTCTCGCCCTGCCAGAAATAAGGAGAGTGTCTACACAAACGCTGTGGCAGACGAAACTAAGGAAAGGACGTGAAATAAACCAGCAGTCTTCTTCCTTCAACACATACATTTTTCACGAGGATTAGTTTGGACTTTCAACAGTTTTCGATTTTTTTCACAGTCAAATTTTTGTGCTTAGGCGAAGTCCTCGCAGCGCAGTGAATTTTGGACCGTGCGTAATTTGGAGACTTTATTGCCTCGTTGCGTCAGGATGCGCGTCTGTCCGCTACTGGTTTTCCTGTGTCTACAGTGCGCTGGACGCGGTCAGAAGTTCTCCGCTCTCACGGTATGAAGCCACATAAACCTCACGAAATATTTCACACAATTAAAAGCGATTTTAAAGGGAATTACATGCTTTGCTAACCACCCCTTTCTGACAAACACATCGATTTAAAATGGAACTGTTTCTCTAAAGCAGGTGTTTTTCATTCAAAACCATCCCTTTTAATTATAAAATATATGTATGCACCGGCTAGTGAATTATGCCAACATTTGATTATTTGAAGCTGCTATAAGAACATTATTGAATTGTGTTGGGTAAAAATATTCACCCAAAGAAACAAACTTTCATTTAAATTAAAACTTAAATAAACAATTTCAAAGACACCTTTTTATTTAAAAAAAAAGTATGTGTACTCCTTTTACTGATGTGAATGCCATCTCTATGTTTTGAAGAGTTTGTACTGTATGTCTAAGTCTGCAACGCTGCTAACCTTCCTTTAGTGTGCTTCCCTGCTTGTGATATGCTCTCAGTGCCTGTTACCTGCCTGTTGCTTCCCAGCCTCTCTGTTTTCTCTACAGCTGAACTGGCACTTGTCATGCCACTTCACAGGATAAAGAAACAGCATCTTGTCCATTTCTTTCCCATGAAACTGCAAAAGAAAGTGCATCTTTTGGGGAAATTCACGGCCATGATCAAGTTCACTTACAGTGCTAGAGAAGGATTAATAGAGAGCGGAATGTGCACTGTCAGAGGCTTTCCGCATCTGATTTACAGGTTGATGTGACAGCCACCTCCCTAGCACCATATTTATGGCTTGGGTTAAGATGCTTTAGTATTCAATTGGAAACAAATGGCCAGGAGTTGTTAACCTGTAGGTGAAAGGTTGGAGATCCCTTTTCCCTGACAACACTATGGAGTTGTGGAATGTGGGAGGAATTGTTTTACTGAGCCAGCACTCTTTTAAATTGAAACACAATCGCTTACACTAAATCCACAAATAAGATATGTGTAGTGTTTCTTTAAAGGTGATCATATTTCCATGGTAAGTGACAAAAAGGTCACACAGGTGCAGCTGTGTTTGTCCTGTGTTTTGATATTAAACCATATATGCTTGTGATTAAACTGCAAGAATGAGAAACGTCTCCATATTATAGTATGTTTTAGTGGTTTCTATGTCAGGGACAAATTTCTCCACTGTGGTTCATTAGACCTGTTTTATTCAAAAAGCACATGGAGTGCTGGACTTTGTTTTACACAACTCAGCGAGTGATTAATGGCTTATTGTTTGAGTGACACAGGAGAGCCCGTTGCTGGTTTCAAGGAAATGTCTGCATGTGATATTTTGCACATATTTGAGGTTAAATAGGCAGTCACATATATGGGATATATGCCCAGATTATTCATGAGGCAGAGTTTTTCCACGATAAATGAGCGTCTGAAATGATGTGTGAAAGAAGAGGGCACATATAACATGAAATGCTTTTAAAAGAGCAAAAAACAAAAGTTTGCATATAAAAATTAATTAGGATATATAGGTTCAGTCCTCATCTAATTGTACACCTGCCAAAGTAGGCATTTCTTCATCATCAATTGATTATTGGTGTCTTTTTTTATATTTTATTGCAGCAATTAAATTCTGCTTTTTTTCTTTGATTGAGTTAGTAGGCTGATTATAAGCTGACATTTTCCTCCATTTTCCATCATTGCATCCATGCAGGAAACTCCCACCAATGCCATTTAACATATTTTCCACAGCTCTCAGCTGGGGCCCCCATTGACCCTGCAGGGCTGTGGTGTGAGGGGCCTCTCCGGGCACTGGAAGCAGGGGCCTCCAAGCCCGCTAGGCCCTTATCAGGCTACAATGGGCTCTCTGCTGGAGGCTCGCCTCCTTCGTACTCCATTCAATCCTACAATGCCACAGAACCAGGGGTGGGGGGTAATAGGATTTGATTTGTATGGTGGTTGGTTTGGAAAAAAAATTTCCCCTCACACTCTGCGTGTCTCGCCGTCTCTCGTCCCTCTCTTGTTCCGTAGCCAAGCTCTTGTATTCTTTGAGCAGATGCAGAAAGCATCTTCCAAGCGAGATCACACAAAGAAACCAAAAGAGACACTGAAAGAAAAGGGAGCAAAATAAAGAGTCAAACAGAGAAAGTGAGAGCCAGCTGTCTGGAAGTAGACAAGAAAAGGGTTTCAGCAATAAATGGGTTTGAGCCACAATATGTGTCCTGTCTTGTATGAGTCTCCTTTTATGATAAATCAGGGTGGAAGCCTGTGCTGTGTGTAGCTGAGGTGGAGGCCATCCATCACTCCCCATCATGCTGCCCCATGAGCAGCAACTTGGAGAGGCTGGAATGAGACATCAGGGGAGTGTCAGAACTGTGCCTCAGTCATGCCCATCCATCATCACACATCACCAGACATTCAGAGATCTGGGTGTGCACAGGAGGAACAGGTCCTCATTATACCATTAATCTCTAAAGCCTCTTCCTCTTATTGACTTTCATGTCTTATTTGTTTCCCATCTTCAGTGTGGCCATCTGAGACTTTTCAAATCAATTCTTGGATGTCTGATAGAGAATCTGGGTGGCTGATTTCATGGCTGGCTGATTTCATGGCTGGCTGTGCTTTTCTATGCTGTGATCTCAAAGCTGTATGGAGAACTCGGAGCTCTGCTGTGTGCTATATAGTGAACATTTAGCAGGATGCTGGGCTCATCAATGACTCTGTTTGGGTTGTCAGTCTCCTGGCTGGCAGGGGCCAGTGTTGATAATGCTGGAGTAGTGTGAGGACACTGGCTTTGCAGTGTGCTGGCAGGCATGACTCAGTGCACACAGGCACTAACAGTGGTTGCTGGCTTTGAAGAGGTTGCAGTTTTTCAAAAATATCCTCGTCATGTGAAGGGATGGAGTCTGTGAGAGATAGAGCAATGGGTGAGATGAGGCGATTGGTGTCCTAACTGCAGTGTGAAGTCAGCAGGGGACAGAGGGGGCTGTTGGTTAAAACTAAGGGAGGGTAGGATACTGGATAACCAATTTACAACAAGAAGCAGGCAAAAGCAGATGCAAATGTTGAGAGGATTTAAATGATCTAGTCTTATATTAAAACTCAGCCACTTGCATTATAATAAAGGTAAACATGAAATTCTTCATAAAACATGAATATCTTATTAATATAACAATATTTTCATACTGTTATATGAATTCAGCTCATAAAATACAACAGAATTTATTGTAAACGACACTTTTTGTACTATTAGATTCCCTTATTTTATTTATTTATTTTTATTTATCCCTTATTTCTACAGAGTGTAATTGAATGACCAGAGATGAAGACAAAAATGAGTCTCAACACTCAATACTATTCCATGTGACTGAAGAAAGAAAGAAAGAAAGAAAATGCTTTTTTGTTAATAACAGAAAAAGAGGGAAAATATCAGTCTGCCAGTGTTCAATCCCTTCATCATAACAGTGAATTTTATTTACAGTATATTGTTCTTTATTGAGGATTGCACTCATAGTGCTGACATTAGATCATTCATCCACTCCTCATTCATACTCGTAGCAATGGTAGCTACATGTGTAGCCACAGCTGCCCTGCGGCGGACTGACAGAAACATGGCAGCTATCCGACCACCACTAAAACACCCACCCACTGGAGATATCGACAGTGAAGGCAAAGTGTCTTACCCAAGCACACATCCACAGTTGACTGCAAGCGTGGGATTCGAACCGCCAACCTTTCAGTCATTGGAAGACCTGTCCGTGTAACACCCAACCACTGTTGGCACTTTGCAAACACATTAAACGCCTATAAGCAAAGACTCGTAACAGTATCACTTGAAAAACGCAAGCTTGAAACCCTCATCCTCCCCCTGTGGCTCTTCGTCCGATGTGTTTAAACGGGCCTCACTGCTCTGATCACCCCCCACCCCCCTCCCAACCAGAAGATTTATGACCAAGGCTGACAGAGTGGGCTGTATATCCACCCTACTAGCCCAGGGCAACTCTACCTTCCTTGCCAACCCTCTCCCAGGTGTATGCAGCCCTGCAGCCATGTTTGTCTGAACGCAGGGAGGGGGGCTGCCACCGAACCTCATTTCTCCCTTCATTCATAAGATGTCAGAAACTAGTTATAAGTTCACTCTTGTCACTGAGCTGTATCATTTCTTGGGAAACACTTAAGTCGAACCATTGATGTTTTTTCCTGTTTAGTGCCACAGATCATTAGGCGCATGTGAGGAAACGTTCCCATGTCACCCACATAAACAGATATTCATAATATGCAATTTCACCTAAAACTGAACAAACATTTTACACAACAGGAGCAAGACTAAAGAAAAATCCCTGCTTAATATGTGCAAATGTTTCCTTTTATAAGAAAGGAGATAAAGAAGTCATTGAGGTAATTATCATTGAATAAAACTGGCTGAAAACAGCACCTGCATTGACAAGAGTGTGGACTTTGTTTTTTTCCACTCCCGTCACTTCATTCTTCAAGCGCAGTGAATGATTCACACAAACTTTACGAAAACGCTCACACTGTTTGTAGCGGCACAAAGCTTTCTGACATTTAGTTTATTCAGTCACTCATTCTGCCTTTTTATTCATTGTAGCAGTCACAGCTTGTTGCCACCCCCCTTACCACCACCGCCAGCCCATTGTGTGGCTTGGCGAGGGGGTTTCATGCCGCAGTGGCACACACAATGGTAGCATTGACACAGGTGATCTGATGCATTCATCTATCGAGGTCTGTGTCCTTGTTTCTCTTTTCATGACTGAGCAGAACATATCTAGGAGTGAGTCCAGGTGAATACCTGTGCAGGTGTTAGCACACACAAAAACAAGGGGAAGTGTCAGTCAAGTCTTTTCTGGGCCTTTAGACAAAAACAAAGCATGGCTGCACCCCGGCTTGTGCTGACATTGCTTTTTATCCCTGCAATGCACAATTTAATCTGTACTTATTAGTGTTTTTATGAACTAATGTTTCATTTTTAACCAAGGACCACAGTCAGGAATAAGAAAACAAATATACATACTTTTCATTGTAACAGTCTGTTTTTATAAAGCTCCTTTCCTTAATCTTTATAAATCCCTCAAAAATCTCACCTGTAGTCGTTGCGATTAAAATGTTTTTGGTGCAGAGCTCACAGCTTCCCAGAAATGGCTCATTTAACAAGTCTTTTCCCCTACTTATCTTCTACTTTCTCACTTCTACAGTTCCTGCGGGTGGATCAGGATAAGGAGTGCAACATGGAATGCGAAAAAAGTCCTCGCAAGCCCCTATGCGCCTCCGATGGCAGGACCTTCACATCTCGCTGCGAGTTTCTCCGAGCCAAGTGCCGCGATCCCCAGCTGCAGTTCAACCGAGGGCCATGCAAAGGTCAGGTCATGAGTCACGCTTCAGCGCCGCCTGACGCCCTCAAATGCGCCAAGGGGGTCACATCAGAAACTTGTGGGTTAAATTCATTTCAGCATAATTGAATCTTTGAGTGCTGGGTGGACAAGTGGGGTTGACACTGTGAGAGTGGGTGAGGGGGAGTGCACCGATGCCCAGATGGTTACACAGTTCACACCATTTGTGTAAAGGAGAAAGTGTTATTAGTTTGTTTAAATAATACACCATTATGTTCAGTAGAGATTGTGTTTTTTTAAATAAAGTTTAGAGTGAAATTTAGGAATTTTCCAATAAAAAAAAGAGTCAAATTTTTTTTACCTAATTGAAGATGAGGAGCAGAAAGAGAAAGAGCCAGACTAGTTAAAAACTCACGGACTTCCTCAGTGTTGTTGTCCTTGTTCCAAAGAAGAAACAATGCACATCAATGTTTTAGTTTTTGGGGGGGGGGGGGGGGGGGGGGGGGGGGGGGGGGGGGGGGGGGGGGGGGGG
>JBAMIG010000017.1:6043548-6058950 GCA_037177335.1 Kiunga ballochi | reverse complement strand
CAAACTAGTTGAAAACTCAAGGACCTCCTCGGGGTTGTTGTCCTTTTTCTAAAGAAGAAACAGTGCACATCAATGCTTCAGTTTTTGACCCCCCCCCCCCCCCCCTCACTAACTACTGTCAGTTCATTGCTCTACAGACTGGAGACAATGCCCCTTTCTTACCACATTACAACATCAGACCACTAATGCAGGGAATGCGAATGAAAAGGTTTGCTTAAAAATAAATGTCATATGATAAAAAAGCATTACAGCATTTTGTAACCATGGTGGGTTTCTATAGTAATGTCTCCTAACAGACATCTGTGTTGGTCAGCTGAAAGGGACAAGAGTCCAATGAAAGTTGTCTTCCATGCATCAATAACATTCCTGCCATTATCATTGATTCTGGACAGAAGGAGTGCAAGGCAAGAAAAAGGCTGCAGAAAAAAAAACAGAAAGCTTATTTAGCCATTAAAAAACAGATTCTGTCTAAGCATGGTAAAAGTGGCATCACATTCTGTTCTATCACTGCGCTTAGATGATTCAAGTGTCCTGTCATTTTTTCCATTTTGTTAGGAGCCCCTGGAGAAAGATGATGGTTTGGAGTTTTTCCATGGGAGCTAACTTTAGAGCGTCCCAGCTCATAGTGTTTCCTTCATCCGGAACATCTCCTTTCCAGTGTTAGTGGCACACGCACACACGTGCACCTTTGAGACTGAGAGAAACCAGTACCCATTCTGTGACACATGTAATGGTGTAATGGACTCTATACTGTAAGCCTGCTGACCAAAGTGGTGGACGTTTTTTAACTTAGGATGAGTCATTGTTTTAATGTGCTTTTAAGCTCCCAGCCACACAGGCGCTGTGTGGCAGCTGATGTGCCACAACAAGTTATCATCAAATTCATCCCTGCTTAAATTTCTTTTGAGTTTGCACAGCTAGGGTTTTTTTTTTTTTTTCTTTTCTTTTTAGGGCCAGGTGAGCGGAAAGCAATAGTGGAATGAAAGGACAAAGCATTGATCTGGCAGGGAGATGTGAAAATACTAGAGGTGCACAAAGGTGAAAAGTTGCTGACCTGCATTTATATCAACAAATATTCCAAAGGGACAGCTCAGGCTAAACTTAGCAGATGTTCGAGGTTTGGGAGGAGAGTGAGAGAGACATGGCAAAACAGGTTTTCCTTGTGCATCAGCCCTTTTCTTGGGTGACTGGAATTTTCTGCAGGAGCAGAATAAGTTGGCTGACTCAGTAATGGTTTTACCACCTGGCAAGGTGCCGGCTTACCGGATTTGCTCCTAATAAGACTGGTGTTGTTGGTTCTATTCCCAGCCACATGAGTATCTGCAGCTTCCGAAGCATCTTGAAAATTCACCCCCCGCCTTCTTCCGAATCCCAAATTTCCTCTCACTCTCTCTACATATTTCTCTAATTCTTCTGCATCTGCGAGATTCAACATCGTCCTCTGACTTTTTAAGTATGTTGGTTTCATAGTTGTGGAGCATTTGTGGAGCATGAGTTGTGGGTTGAATCATGGCTCTCTCTGATGTCTAGTGACTTTTGGTGATTTGTGGTGCTTCTCAGATACATCCAGATGTGTGGCAGAGAAGAAGTACACAGAGCAACAGGCCAAGAAGCTCTTCCCACAGGTCTTTGTGCCTGTATGCAACCCCGATGGCACATACAGTGAGGTAACAAAAAAAATGACGGAAATTATTTTAATTTTGAATCAAAGAAGAATTAAAATAAAGCTAAAAAAAATCCCAACTTTTGTTATAAGAAATGTCAGCTACAATAGCTAAAATTAAGTTTCTGTTTGCTGTGTCGATCACAGGTTCAGTGCCACAGCTACACTGGATACTGCTGGTGTGTCACCCCCAATGGGCGACCCGTCAGCGGCTCGGCAGTGGCCAATAAGAAACCTCGATGCCAAGGTAAGCAGAAGATATATTTTGAAACGGGACTTTCAAACCAAACCTTGTTTCTCAAAAAGTTTGATTTTGGATTTTGCTGTGCAGTGATTTTACATTGCAATGTTGATAAAAATTCAATACATCAACCTTCCATGAGGGTGTGTAATGTCCACTCATGTGGGTAAGTGGTCTATGATTTTACCACTATGGTGCTGCAGGGGCTTGAGGGCCACCTGAGGACTGAGCATTGCTCAAGCCCTGGGGATGTGGTGTAAATAAACATAGCCAAAAAAAAAACCCCAGAATGAAGAATCGGGCAAGAAAAGTTAACTGTAAGGAATGCAAGTGTTCTAAGGGGATAGCGTTTGCCATACAGCTAAGCAATGCCACATGTCCTGCATCTTATTGTGCTGCCTGGGAAGTTGTCTTACAAGTAAAAGGTTTTGAGAAGTACAAGCAGAATTTGGGCTGTAAATGTCAAAGAAATTACTTTAAAACTAACAGGAATTTGGGTAAGAAAATTTCCTTGCTGCTACAATAAAGAAAATGTTTACTGTAGTTCAGTATGGCAGCTTTGTTAAATAGAGAAAAAATGATAGGATGCTGATTTCCTTTATTGTATGGTCTTTTGCCACATGTGAGGGTGTCTGTGAGTTTCCCAGTAATTTGAGTCTGTTTTTAGGATCCAAACAAGAAAGAGTGCCCACAAGAGAGCCAAGTAAAGCAGGTAAGGCTTAAATTCAAGAAAGGTAAAAGTCTCAAATGTACACATCTTGCTCTGTAGCTAACTGGATCCCCAACATGTCACAAGAAAAACATAATTAAATTAGTACTAATACATAGGTGTAAGTCAATTTAGAAATGATGCAATGTAGCACTTTGTGATACATTTTTTTCATTTAAACTACTGTTTTATTGTGGAAACACCTACCTGACACAACTCTAAGAGCTTTCAAAATGCAGTATGAAGTGGGTCTTGATCCTGCAGGCTTATGTGTGAAGTAAGCAGCACAATGCCATCGTAATGAAAGCCACAGAGTGTGTATCTAGAGAGATATTACCAGTGAAAAACCCCATTAGGCAACAACATTGCTTGATTTTACTTGACAATAAAGAAACTGAAGTTTAATTTTTCAAGGTTTTTTTGCAGCTAAATGGAGGAAAGCAGCTAATAAGGCAAACGGATGTGGTTTCTGTTTGTGCTAAACAGTTAAAAATAAGGCCTTTTCCCAGAGGAATGTTTGATTTGGCAGGTTGGATGCATGCCTACTGTCACATTTGCCCTAAATGTATTATGATGCATTTGGTTTGGAAGGATCCCAAAGATATAGTTTCCCCACTTCAGTTTTAAGCTAATGTTTATCCCCAGATGTTTAACCTTTATTATGTTTTTAAAGAGAATGAAACTAGATGCTATTAAGATTATGTTTGTGAAAAAGGTGGATTGGGTGGGGGTAGGGGCGGGGGTGTATTGTATTTTTTATGTATATGTATTTTTATGTATATGTATTTTGTGTTTATTGTGAAAAAGCGCTTTATAAATCAAGTTTGTCTGAGTTTGATTGGTTTGATCAGTCCAAGCCTGTTTGCCTAAATGTATGCGTCTGTGTCAGAGTTGTGTCAGATGGGTCACCTGTCAAGGCTTGCTTTTGTCCTATTTTCCTAATTCATAACCGTGTAGCGTAAGCAGCTGGAAGGGTAATAATATGAAAACAATCTGTTCCTCCAGTAACGTCTCATAAGTGTGACGGTGTCTGTGGTAAGCAGTGCTCAGAGCTGCAGTGCCTGTAAATGCCTGTTGTTTTTACCAGGCAGCCAAACGGACAGTGGCCTACCACAATGGCAAAACATTAACTTATCATCAGTTCTTCTTGTTTAACTTTTTGTTTATCAAATCTTGGCTCTTTTTCAGCTTGAATTTCATAAAGTATGAGGAGACGTCATCACTTGAACTTTTAGTCTGATGTTCATCTAGCGTCTCCCTTGTTCCATATATAGAACCTCTAAGATTTCTCCCAATTCTGCACAAAACTTGTGTATCTTACTCAGTTTGTTTAAGTCTCGTAGAGTGTAATTAATTCAGATGGATTCCTTATGCGATTGTATGTGTCTTCGTGTTTGCATGCGAGAAAGAAGGTGCATTTACATCCTCTTGTGTTTGTCGTATGGGTTATTCCTGTCAGTGTGGCGTTCACATGTGTAAACAGTCGCGGCTATAGTCTCTGTCTGAGCTCGGCCAAGTCATTACACATACATCAAGTGGGAAGGCAAAATTTAAGAGGAGGAGGAGTGATGGGATAAGGAGAAAGGGAGGAGGGGAGGTAGAGGAGTGGGTTGTGGTTCAATCTGAACTGGTTGGATAAACAGGGTGGTGAAAAGCAGAATAAACTGTAAGTTTGTGGTGTGCCAGCACTGAAAATAGCAGGGATTGCATCAATATTTTAAATCAGCAGAGGCCCATCAGTACCTACCGTTCCACTGCAGCTTTTTCTGCACTTTTTTTATTATTTGCATGCAGCCACCTAAACACTAAGTCCTTTTCTTTGAGGACATTTCTGTTGCTCTTCTTGACTAATTCGTTCACAAGCTGGAATCCTGCGCAGCTGACGACTGACAAACAGCAGTAAAACTAATTCTTTAAGACCACAAATAGCACAGGGGTTTCCTGGCAGATGCTGAAAGAGGTGTTACAGTCATGTAAAGGGCCGCAAAGTGAAGATAGGTCATTAGTGGTTTATCGTAAATCCAAATCATAAATACACTTTCTGAAATGGCATTTCCATCCTTGAATTGAGCAGAGTAATAACATGTCTCTCAGTCAGTCACACTGACTGTATGCATTGTAATCGACCAAACAAGTATGAGAAGATGAATGGCTGGCAAAGCGAACTTGCATTCAGTGTAAACGCTTGATTTTTATAAAGGAAATTTATTGGTTAAGAGAGTTTAACGCTAAATCCCTGTTTATGAGCCACTCGTCATAGATCCCCTGCCCCAAACACGGTAACAGAGCTTCACTTTGTGCAGGAGTGACCCAGCTTGAGGTTAACCACACCTACTAGCCGCGGTTTCACTCTGAGCGGTTCACATACTCCCTCCCCGTCTCCCTCTCACCACAGATCAAACAAACAAAAACCAAACAAACATACTCAAATCTCCCACTGTCAATTGGTCTTTTTCAAACTTGTCTCACGATTGTCCCTCCTACCTTTATACAGCTGTCGTAACCCAGCGAGGGGATGGAGAAGAAGACGAGAGACGACTGGTTCTACTTCTTTTCTCTTTTATCATAACTGACCTCAATCTGCCCTCTTTAGCGAAACGGCCTCCCTTGATGCACGAAGTGAAACCACAGGATTATGAGACCACTACACTTCTGTTTTCTCCTCTTCTCTTTTCTCAGGCACTCCAAATTACCTCTTTCAGCCTTAACACACATAGACACCTCATTTTGAATTATTTTCTTAAACTCTCCTTCTGCCTTCATTCTTCTTGATCGGGCAACGTGCAAAATCTCACACAGTTAAATGGCCTCTATTCTAGCTACATCATGTAATTGTAGTCTCCTTGCAAATATTTTCCATTCTAAATGCAGATGAGACTGGCATAGTGGTGGATACACAGCCTCCAGCAGATGATGAAGGTGAGTTTTTATTATCTATCTAGCAATAGAGAAAAATTTGGATTCTGGGCTTGTGTTTACTGAGACTCCTAGGAGGAACTCCTAAACATCCTTAAAAGGGGAAAAAAGGAATTCTATATTTGATAAAGTTACAGTATCACTCTTCAGAAATGGACAAGAGGGAGGATGGGATAAGAAAACATCATTCATAGTGATAGAGGATGTAAAATTTCATGAGGCATGAAGAAAAACCAAGACTTCAGCAAAAGATTTGGCTATTTTTTTATTTGTACACAATGATAAAAGCGTGTGTTTTTAGCAAACGCTCTATTTTTAATGGCAATAAGTCACTGCAAGGTCACATTAATAGATCATGCTATAGCTGGGAACAAGTAATGCTATGAGTATTTTTGCATGGCACTATTATTATGTGTATATAAATTAATCTCCATGTAGCAATAAAAATGAATATATTATATAAAGAAGGATAAGCTATCACAGGAAATGGAAAAACCTTCATCAGTCTTTTTAATATATTATAAACTCCCCTCAGTGGGATAGGTGATAGTCTGTCTGCATTTGTTTTGGTAGTAAATCACTGGTGATAGCTGTCATAAGTTACTCCCTTTCCACACCTACTACAGTAGTTTGAGATACTATGATCTTGATGTCCTTTTTGCTGTGCGTTTTAGCTCATATGGCATGCATGTGTGTTCCTGAATGGAAGATTATAAAGCTCTCTTTGGGATATTCTTTCAGATACTACTTTCGAGTTCCCCACTCTGTGGACGGAGCAGGTTCGCAGTCGGCAGAACAATAGAACCAGACTACCACGTGAGTTTTTAAGACTGCGCTTTCTTTAATAATGCCAATTGGGTATTTGCTAAACCTCAACTGAGAGCGCGCTCTGTGTTCTTCTTACTCTTCATGGTGAGCAATCATGGTTTGAGGCTGTTCCTGTCTTTTGAGGACAGATGGTGGGTTGTGAAACCAATACATCTTGGTGTTGGAGTGCGTCAGGCTTTGAGGATCTGCTTCTCTGTGGTTCCTCGCATTGCATATCTGTAATTATCAGCACATGGCACAAACACAGTATCGCCCATTCTTTTTATTTTACACACATGCATTTTAATCTCTATATCAGTTCCTTCATGCTCTTGGGAAAATATGCTGCTTTGTGTATTTTAGGCAACCCCAGAGAGGAGAACTTTCTGCATGTGTGTGTGTGTGTGTGTGTGTGTGAATACCATTATCATAATTTACAACCAATAAAAAGCCTGAGAAATGCAGCAATGATGGTTTTGATTACCATATGTTTGGGGTATTGAGGTAAAAGAAAAAACTCCCTGAGAGCCCATACAGAGGAAGTGGACCAAATAAAAGTGGGTTTAGTGGAGGAGGCATTTCATTTGGTCTCTTTTGTGTGGGTAAAGATTTCTAATGAAAATAAATACAGAAGAAATATTCATAATACCGCAGTAGCTTCCGAGCCTTGATCCAAGCACTAAAAAGATGAAGAGCTTGACAAAGAAAGTCCCCATAGCCAGAACTACCCTTCTTCCATCCCTGTGTTTAATGCGATTATTTCTGTTGGAAAACTGCACGGCAGAGATGGAGGGTGCTCCCCTGATGAGATCCTGCTGAGGCTCTGCAGAGTCCCATCTTTTCCATCAAGACTGCAGTCTCTGTGTATAAAAGGACAAGATCGAGGAAAAAAATGCATTGTTCCTGAAAAGTTTGAATATGTAAACACAGAAATTCCTGGTACTTTACTGTATCTTGCAGTAGTGTCAGAAGTTATGGGTGGAGTTTTCTGCCTAAGTCTTGTCTGTTTCTCTCTCTGTCACACACATCCACAAAGGGCAAAGGAGTGTCCAAATATTTACTTAACTTGGGGCATAGGGAGTTGTACTTAGTCATTAGCCTGTTAATGTCAGTAAACAGTGCTATGGGGGGGCTGATATAGCAGTCCCTAAGCACACATCCTCCACTCCTTTGTCTTCCCTCTTTGTGGCAAGTGTAACATAATGAGTGTGATGAGAGAGCCGCTGCTTGCACTTTGCTTTTGAATAAAAGTAAATTCAGCAGCACAGAGAAAAGAACATTTTGAAATAATCTGCAGATTCTGTTTGCTGATTCTCATATGACATCTGAACCCCCCTGTCCAGCGTCGTCATGTGATCAGGAGCGGCATTCTTCACTGGAAGAGGCGAGGCATCACAAGAATGATGCAGTATTTATACCAGATTGTGCCCAGGGAGGACTCTACAAGCCAGTCCAGTGCCATCCATCCACTGGTTACTGCTGGTGTGTGTTGGTGGATACTGGAAGACCTTTGCCAGGGACCTCAACCAGGTTAGACATGAATATTCTACATAAAGCTAAACCTGTTTTCTTGTGTTGGAAGCTTATCTATGGCACACATTCAGAAGGTTTTCATAATTTTTAACTGCTTGGCTAAAAAGCTAAAAATGTTGTTTTACACAGCATATGAGGGATAATTAGAAACCTTTAAACACCAGTCCATGTGACCATCTATGCCCAGTTAGATAATTCTACTAAATCCCTTATGGTCAATTTTTCTGTACAAAAATGCATTAACGGTTTTAGCTTAAACATCTTAAGTTGGCCAAATTTAAAGGACTTTCAAATGGAAAATTTACATATGAATCAATCCTGTACTATGGAGACAGACAACTCTGTTGATGATTTGTTGTGCTGAGACAAGTCAGGGGTAAGTCAGATTGTAAGACTGCTGCGCTCTTGGGCAGAATTGGTGGATTTTACATTGAAAAGGCTGCACGCAGAGTTCCAGCAGGACATTAGCAAACATATGAAAGTGTAAGTTTTCGTCCTTGTCCCAGACCAGCTTTAGACCTAGTTGCAAAGAGTTCACGGCTCGATGCTGTCTCACTAAGGAATGCTTCCTTGTGTCCCACGTCCCTTGTCTGCTCGTCTTCTCGCTGTTTCTCACCATCCCTCCCCTTTCTGTTTTTGTATAGCTCCAAATCCTTTCCCTTCCTTTTGGATGTGTTTCACAGCTGCTGGTTTGCCACAAAATAATTACATAAATCCCCGAGATTTAACTATAAGAGGGAATCAGGAAAACATTGGTTTCATGTGATTATAACAAAGACAGTTTTAATATTGCAAACCCCATTTTTTCAGCCATTTTACCTTGAAGTAATTTAGATTGTTTTGCATGTGGTGTATTTACTGTCTCAGGTATGAGCAGCCAAAGTGTGATGACAATGCCAGGGCACATCCAAAGGACCTTTATAAAAGCAGACATCTCCAAGGTAGGTGTGCAGAGAGCGGTCTCTGCTTTTCCTCCTGTTCAGACCACATGGGGAAGTTCTTTAGCTGATGGCCTGCAAATGCTGCCACACTTCCAAGGCCGTGATAACACAGAGTGTGTGCGTTTGTAGACATCATTAGCACTGATGACCAAGGAAATGCTTGATAAAGAGTTGAGGATTGCCAGATACTGCCCTTCACTGGTCAGGGAGAAGCAGACAGAACCATACTGGGGGAGAATTACATCGGACTGACATTGGAGATAGAGGATTGTGAAATGAAAAGCACTCAGAAGAAACAGCAGGGAGGTGAGGTGGAGATAATGGATAATAGGATGCCAGAGTCAGGTGGTGATACAAAGACTGATAACAGTGTTTGATAACTTAATCAAGAGCAGAAGATCAGTTTTGGGGTGGAGGTCATGTAGTGGACTTAGTTCCAAGTGAGACTGTTAGATATTTATCATTATAATATGACATGTTAAGGGTATACTTTATCAATCATTAGGATAACAAATAGATTCAAGTATCATGCATCAGATATCAAAGAAGATTTTAAGAAATGTAAAGCATTGTTAAGTGTTTGATCAGAATTCAGTCTTGTTTCAAAAGACAAGAAGGTTTTATTAAGCTCTGGCTCAACCTGGCATCAATTGGAACAACACTTCTGGAGGTACACATGATTTGTATTGATGATACTGCAGTTGCAGCAACAAAAATGGGCACAGCTCACGTTTTCTTTACAAAAACGTGCATTCACCAACTCTTATGTCTATAGCAGAGGCTCTAAAGCTGAACCTTAAAGTTTGTTTGCACTGCTGTGTGGTGCTGACACCTGTGATTTAGTCCAAATTTGTGAACTAGCATGTTTATGTCAGTGAGTTGTGATTCTAAATACTGTAGGATACAGTGAAATGCTATACCAAAGGTGCACCTACCTTTAAAAAGGTGTTAAACCTGTACTTTTATCACATATCGTCACATGAACAGACGTAATGGCAAACACAGTCAAGGTTTCTGTACACACACATTCAGGTTTATGAATATTTTTTCAGCTGTTTTAAAAAAACAAATTTGTGTTTTTTTTTAGATACATATAAAGTCAAAATACATAAAAAAAACATTGAAGATTCAGACAGATCCCAAAGAAATCCAAATAATTTTTATTGTGGATAAAAATGAAGGAAAAGTGTTGGCATCTAAACTGTTAGAGGAGTTATGACACATTTTTTTTTAGCATTATAGATTCCTGATTGGGCTGAGCTAACTGTGGTTTCCCATTTTAGCCATTTTGCTTATCAAAGTCTTGAAAAGATAGAACTATATAAGCCACAAATGGCTTGCATCCATGTTTGGTTTCATCTCATCAATGTAAGAATTTTAAAAGCATAAAACCGTGAAGCAGAGTTGCAGTTTTCAGTGAATGTCCACAGTTAAACTCAAATATTTATTGGCTAATTTTCTTTCTTTTGGGGTGGTGGTTGGTAAACATGATAATAATCATACAGCATATGAACAGAGCTGCTGCTGTTCTCATCCCATCCACAACTGTTTATGTAACAGCTGTACCAGTACAGAGTTGCACTCTCTGCTTGCAGGCGCTGCAGAACAGCACACTGTCCCTGCTCAAACATCAGGGCCTCAGTATGTAAAACAGGGGAATAAACACAGTCACTGCTAAATGTTCATAGCGCGTTTTATTTCTACCTCTAGAAAAATCTCAAATTGAACTCGGTCTGACTGAAATGACAGTAGGTAATACAGTCATTCAGTAGTACAATCATCCCACACAGACCCACGAGCTCCATGCTGGATTTATAAAAAAAAAACTGCAACGTATCAACTCAAAATCCCATTGTGAAATAAACCAGAACCGAGTATTAAAAATGAAGAAAAAAGAAAAACTTTGCATCTTGTTTTCTTCAAGAGAGATTGCGTCAACAACTGTGAACCTGTACAAACCCAGGATAATTATAAATGTTGCCTTCACATTGCTGCAGCCCATTTACAGTTGAAGCGCTGGTGTTGAAAGGTTTATGAGGCGAGATGCGAGAAAGGAGCAACCTGCCCTGGAAAAGGCAGGAAAGGAAAGCTGAGTAGTTGGCTTGCTCTCCCCTCGGTGTAGGATCATGGGTAGCTTTGGGGCAGGCATTTTGAGCTGTGGCTGTAAGTGCTGAAAGGGCTGTGCCCCATGTGGCTTCATAGAAAAACACTGCTTCTTATTGACAGTAACACACAGGTACTCTCGTGTAAACACGAACTAACTGGCCAACTTTACACAGATTTGCAGAGGCCCCTTGAGTGGTTTGGATCTACGTTTTAATTTCAGGCTTCCTCAACTTGATTCCATCCTGCTTCTGTCAAACTTAGGTAATACATAATTGTAATCTTTATGAGATGTGACAGGAGTCATTTGCTACTGCTGCCTTGAACTGAATGGAAAATAGCTAAACTAAATTTCCTTTGAATGACAGCAAGACCATTTATTAAACAGTTAAACAGTGTCCAGACAGACAGAGGGTGATCTGTCTTGCCCTGAAAGAAAAATCAAGAAGGGACTAAAACATTACCTGATGGCCTCCCATTTGAAAGAACTGCAGACATATACAGATTCCTGTGGCATTACAGAGCTGACGGATCTGTCCATGAAAAACACTACGCCTCAAACAAGTCCAACAGCATCCCACAAATCTCTTTTCAGTAAGAACCCAGATAAAAACACTTTTCCTTCTGAGGGTGCAGTTGTGTTGACTGTCTAGACTGATTTACCACAAGAGCCTCTAAAAGGCACCAGTTTGGTTATTAACAGGTGGGTCGGATATTTTACCCAGATATTTTACTAAAACTTAAGTGCCAGTATGTTTAGCATGTGACCGTAGAAGAGTTTGAACATGTGCATGCTTCAACCCTTGGCTTAGTTCTGGCTGCTTGAATTCAGAAAGGTGGAGTAGAGACGGGGTGTTTACACCGATGCTGGTCGCCACCTGTTAGAAAAGTGCAAAGCATACTATTATCTACGGCACAGGAGAATCTGGCCCCGCAGGCCTGGGCCATAAAAAGAGCTGCAACCCGTGCAACATTTCTTCCTCTCTGCAGACATAGTAGTGCAAGGAAACTGTGAGAAAGCAGAGTGGGCTGGAATCCAGGAATCTCAGGTCTTCATAGCCTTCAGCTCTTTTAGATCCACACTGGTTCATTCAGACTTAAAACTATATGACCCACCATACAATTACTGTCATTAAGGCCTTTCCACAAGTATTGGCCGTTATTTTAAAACTTTCCTGTCATTTCACAGATATTACTGTCTTACTGTTGGTTTTCAAGGGATTTTTACAAATGGACTTTACCTTATAGCCAACAACAAATTATTTTCTTAAATATTTCTCAGCCACTTTCAGCAGTGATGCCATTGCGAAGTGAAGAACAGGGTTTTAAGATGTGTCAGGAATAGGACTAGTCAAAGCTAACTGCTCCTGTCAGGACAATATTTAGACCCCTTGTTGTATCAGGTGGGTCTCAGATCCTGAACATACCCTTTTGTCCATGCACATGGTTTTCAGAACTCACAGCTGTCACAACCACTCAGGGGCCTCCAAGATGATTGGCAGGTATCTGCTTCCTCCTTCCAGATGAGGGAGGTTGGATACTTTATGAGAGCAAGTAAAAGTTGCCTGGTCTCAGGTTTATCTTTTCCTAGGAGGTTCTCTATGCTTTTTGGGTTAAAACTGAATCTTGTTTACATAATATCCCTTCCAAAAGATCCCCTATAGTGATGGCATTGTATTTTGTGATAATAGTTATATCAAAATCTCTATATCTGTATAGTGTTGGATGCTTTATTCCATATTGATTACATACTGCTTACTGTCACACACTCATACATGTGTGGTTCATTTTCCAGGTTGTCCTGGGGGGAAAAAAACAGAATTCCTGACAAGTGTGCTTGACGCACTGTCGACAGACATGGTGCATGCTGTCACAGATTCACGATCCGCCGGAAGGTATGACATTTGGAAGTGTTCATCTTACAATTATTTATGCATATCAGTGGGATCAGTCATTCACTAAATATAAATTCCAGTCTTTAAAGCAGTGGGAGTAAAATCATTTCTGCAGATTCATGAAATAATACTTTCAAATAATCTGATAGATTAAAATATTACTTTTAGGGTTGCTGAGCCTGACCCCAGTCATACCCTAGAGGAGAGGGTCGTCCACTGGCATTTTAGTCAGCTGGATAAAAACGGCAGCGGAGACATCGGAAAGAAGGAGATCAAGCCTTTCAAACGCTTCCTGCGCAAGAAGTCCAAGCCAAAGAAGTGTGTGAAGAAGTTTGTGGAGTACTGCGACCTCAGCAACAACAAAGCGCTGTCTCTCCAGGAGCTAATGGGCTGTCTCGGAGTAACTAAGGAAGAAGGTAGGTTGAGCAGCCATTGGTGTATATTAATGATCAAATACAGTTATCTTAGCTGTCAGATGGCCTGTTTGCTAAACCTTTGTATCACAACACATGGGTCATTTATGTACCTGACCAGACATAACAGAATTATATGTTGAATTTGCATCCTAAGACTGGAAATCTTTTAAGGCTAACATACCTCTGTCATTCAATTTTCTAAAAATGTCAGTTTGTGTATTTCTATCTGGGTTTGTAAAACGTTTAAAAATGTTAAAAAGTGAAAGAGGACGTCTAATAAAAATTCTTGTCAAAATTGTTGCATTGCTGGCTCAAACGCTAGTAGGTGACTGTAGTAACAAAAACTCAGAACATACGTTACCAGCTGTGGCCGACCGAGCTGTGGGTTCTGTGGTCAGACGCAGTTTCCTTGGCTGTGGACTTTGTATCTTTAAAACAAAATTTTTTAAGGCCTGATATAACAGCTGAACTGAGCATAGACCGCTTCTGGTAAAAAACGTAAGATTTTAACAATAAAAAAAAAAAAGTTTAAGTATTAATAATTTATTTATCGTTTTTATTCTTTCATATAAGTGAGCATGGTGTATAATGAGGAGTCCATCATCAGAAATAATAGGTGGGTTCTCCCCGGGTACTCCGGCGTCCTCCCACCCACAAGACATGCTTGTAGGTTAATTATCATATGTTAGTCACTTTGGATAAAATCGTCTGCCAAAAGACTGTAGAACAAATGGACTTTGTGGAGGCATCGCGTCAGATTGTTCATATCTCTACGTCAATGTCTGATAATGGACACCTCTTCAGCCATTATACCTCACATAAAACCCACTTACCTGTACAAAGAAAAGAAAACATTAGGCATGTCATTCAGTTAACCTGTACAATGCCTGTGGATAAAGTGTTGATTAAAACTTGTGAAATAAAAAGAAATTTATACAATAGTCAGATCATGCCCTTTGGATACCTGCAACAAAGACACAATCAAAAGTAAAAGCAATAACTAGAGACAGGGTAGTCACACTACATTTACACAAAATGCATATTAAAGCCCAGTTTTGACTTTTTTTTAAGTCTGCAGACATTTTAATCACTCTGTTCAAATGAAATGTAGTGTACTAGCAGCAACTCATCTATCAGCTGGTTAATGTAGGTGAGGCGGGTTATATTCAAGCTATGGATATGTTTTTTTTTTTTTTACTTATTTCAGAGATGTTTTAAGTCTAAAGGAATATTTTCTACTGAAGGAATTGTTCTAAATCACCATCAGAGACCACAAAACAAGCAACTATTTTACCTTCTTGGATTTTGCTTGAAAGATTTTGCTTAAATAAATCTGAAGTTTTTATCATATTCAGGTTAATATTTGGTATTATATGATAATAATAATAATAATATTAATAATAATAATTATAATAACAACAGTTTTTGTCATGCAGGAACCAAACCAGGGGAAGGATTACCTCCCAGTAAACTAGTAAGTATATTATTTTTCCAAAACTTAGAAAGGAAATAGCCAAATTAGATAGCAGCCATCAGAAAAGTTGTCACTTTCTAATAAAAGTCCTTTTGATGTCTTCAGAATCCCTCGAAGACTCAAGGCTAAGTTCTACATCTGAGATTTCCCCTCTCATTCGGAGAATCTGCCCACACCAATCGGCAAAAATGGAAACCATAGTATTTGCACTTTGTACTTTAAATAAAAAAGTTGTAAATTCACTTTGTAGAAATAAGGTATTTAAACAGACTGCTGAATCTGTGAATGATGTAGTTAGCTTTTTATGTCCTGACAAGCAAAAAAATATTTAACACATACAATGTATGTGTCCTTTGTGTGTCTAAAAAGTGTCTTTTCCAAAGTTTTGTTTGATGCTACATTCTGTGTCCCTTGCCCCAGTTTAGTTTTTCCTGTGTTGATGATATTAAGGCAGATATGTGTATTGTTTGCTACACTGCTACAGTATCTTAGAGTCTACCATTCTTTATATACTGACTTTTTGCATCTTTTACTGTGCTTTGCAAAGCTGTGTATGAATGTATTAAACATACCGTACATCATGAAAATGTCCAATGTGCTCACATACAGTATATTCATCTTTATTAGAATAAAGAACCCTTTTATACATGTCTGGGTCTGTCTTATGTGTCGGAAGTCAAAATTTGCAATGATTTATAGGGTTA
>JBAMIG010000017.1:6016692-6033698 GCA_037177335.1 Kiunga ballochi | reverse complement strand
CACACAAATCACATGTGTAAATGAATATCATATGAATCAGTTAAATATAGTTAAACATAATAAAATACACATAAAAAGATTAATACAAATATATGCAACAGTGGCAATGCTCCACATTTCTCCACTGCTTCCAGATAAAACCAGTCTTTTTGCTGTTTTTTGTAACAGAATTGCTTATTTAAATGCAAAAAGAAAGGTGTACACACCAGATTATTGTTTTTAAAGTTTGCATCTACACTGTTGTAAACATGCTAAACCCACAGGTAGTAGCGTATTGCAAAATTTGAATCCAGTTGACCTGAGGACACTCCTAGGGATTTTGATACTGAGGTCTCGTGAAACAATGAGCAGATTTGACTAAGATGCCTGGAAATGACACACTGTGTTAGAAACATTTGACACGTCAAAGAGCTCCCCCTGCTGGATGTATACATCTGATGCATCAGAGAGAAGCTCTGACAAGACTTCCTCCCTGCTTACTGCACATCTATCATCATTGTCTCTTTTTTGACACAGTTTTCAATCAAATAAATTGTCTACTCCAAATGAATGTCTTCTGTCTTCATAGAAATTATGTAATTGGGCTGTTGGGTGATATTGGTTTAGACAACATAAGTATGGTGGAGATTAGTATTGATATCTTTAATGACAGTCCTAGTTAACTCCCACCTACTTGTAGCGGGACCAGGAGGGGACGGGTGCTTGTGCAATGGGGAGCGCTCAACTCAACTTTATTTAATAAGCACTTTAACAACTGTGTTGGAGTGCTGTACACATTTAAGACGATTAAAAAAAGAAAATAAAGCAGGAATAAATACATAAATTAAATTAAAGCCAACATTTCACACAGAGTTAAAAGCCAAAGAGAAGAAATGTGTTATGAGAGGATGTAAAAACAGGAAGGTGTCTACCTGCCACATTCAAAGGCAGCTCATTGGGATTGTCTTAGTGATTCCAAACAGTTTGTTAAATGTTGTTGTGAAGAAATACTAGTGAAATTTTCTGACACAACATAGATTTTTATTCAGTATTTTCTCTACAATAGTTGTATAAATGTGAATCTGTATAATCTGATGTGATAATTTAAAGGCGCGCAATCGCTAGCAGAATCTCCTCCTCAAAAAACGCCATAATCTCTTGAGCGTACTGAAGAGCGTACTGAAATTCTGTCTTCTTAAGCATTGACAGAATGACAAATCCGGCCAAATTAACCGCAAATTGCTCGACACGAATCAATGATGTAACGAGGCCTTGGTTGGTATGGTCATGTGACTTGTGGTGTAGTAAATTGATGGCTGTGTCTCAATTCATAGACTGCATACCTATATGTACGCAGACTACGTAGTCCACGAAGTGTCTTTTATAGTCTGCACACTCCAAAGTGCCCCTTCCATTTTAAATGAGACCACCACAGACTGTACAAGAATTACCCATAGTGCTACAGTCCTCTGTTGCCTAGCAACGTCTAATGCAGTATATCATCTATATAACGATCATATTCTTCCACAAAAAACACAAATATATCAAATAATAAGACAGAAAATGAAGCCAGATATTTCAATGTTTATTTTCATTTACCATAACTTACAAACATTTTGAGGAGGCAGCCTAGAAGAGCTCTCTTTGTGACAAATAATCCTCCTCAGATGCATGTAATCACATTCATTTGTGTTTATGGGACACATTGCCGTCCCTGCTTGTCTGCTGGGACAAATATGTGTTTTTATATTTATTTTTAACAAGTCCTCGCTGGCAATGAACAGCTGCTTATTCCTTTTTTTTTATCTGGCGTGCAATGAATTGTGGGTGATTGGAGACCGTGAAGGATACATAGCATGTACACTTGTTTTAAGCTAGCTCAGGCCCAAAGAAGCGTGATCAGAAGCACACTTCGAATTGGGACAGCACTTGGCGCGCCAGTATGACGTATGCGGTCTACAAATCCACTCTTTGTAGTGTGCAGTCTCCGAAATGAGACACAGCCAATGTGTTTAAACAGTCTATGGTCTCAATCATTCATCATTTGATATTAGTGGGGGTTTTTTTGCGAGTTTTTCTTTAGTGTCATCAGTAAATACAAATTATTCAAAACAGCTTTGAGGTCCTGCACTGCGGACCATTGATGAGGATGTTTTAAAGAAATGGATTAAGTATCTGGGGCCAAAGGGTTAGTCAGGTGATGAAGCTTAAAGAGTGTGAGCTTCTGCTTACCTCAATTTTTTAAAGATTTCAAAATGCTTCACAGCACAGTGTTGGAAGGTGAAAAAAAGAGGGACCCCACCCGCCTAAACCCACTGGAGAATGTTTCTTATACAGTCATCCACATAGACACTCTCATCTGCCAAGATACAAGACAGATGGGTTTTTAAAATATTGTAGATTTAGAGCTCAAACTTGCTTCACAGAACAAAAGGTGTCTACACACACTTCGTTGGTCTAAATTTAATACTTCTCATTCTGTCATTTCCTCCCATACACTCCCCCCACCCTTTGTAAAGTTGAATTTATCTCAACAGAATCTGGTGCAACAAATAGCCTGAAATTGGACCAAGGATATTTTTATCCTTAACATCCTCATAATGGTCTTTTGTATTTCTAATCCTCAGATATAATCAAGCTTAAGTCCAAACTGTCTGCTTAATCCATCCGGTGCAGTTTCCTTATAGGAACTGCGTCTAAACCCATCATATTGTTTGTTTTCATGGAAACATCAGAATCAAAGATGTGATGTAAGCTTGCTAGAGCGCTGCAGTATTCGGTGTTGGGAGGGCAGCTCGAAAGGCTCATGCTCAAGCTGTAATCATCAATCCCAAACAGTGGGGACTGCGTAGCTACGACCTGGCAAAAGGAGTTGACATGGCTTGGCCCTCCCTACCTTCTTAAATTCCAAGCCATCGCTGACTGAAAGTATTCCTTGCATAATCTGATATTTGCTGGTACAAGCAGGCATTCATGCCTCATTTCACTGAGTTTTTATTGGCTTTTTATATGTGACTTACTATGTGTGCCTCCCCATGCTGCTTCCAATTCTGATATTTGTTTTTGCATATCATTAATACTTTTTCATTAGAATTAGCATTAACTCTTGAGACAACCCTCTTAGAGTCTTTTCATTTCTCCAGCAATGCAAGCCCCCATTCCCCTATCCAAAGGCCCTGGTGCATGCCTATGATTGTAGACGTGGATATCTAAGCACATAAACCCTTTTGTTTCCAAAGAATGCTATAACATCTCCCTGTTAAAGCCAAGTCAGTGTAAATGAGTGATGTAGCTGTTCAGTACCTAAGGGCACAGAGTGTGTGGCATGTTTGGGACTTTGAGTTGCAACAGTGATCACAGTCAACAAGCTCTATCTTGGCAGCTTTGCAGACACATAACACAAAGTTTAAATTATGGTGCACATAATCCGACATTGTTGCCAGAATAAGACATTCCCATTCCCATGTTTTAAGAAACCACAAATACACATAATCCCAATGTTTCTCAGCCAACAAAACCCAATGTCCCTCCCATGTTCACATATTATAATAACAGAGCATCAACTAAGTTTTAGCCAAACTATAGTCTTTTCCTCAATACAATCAAGTTGATTTGAAAGCAAAAAATGTACAAACAAATCAAAAGAAACTGCCATCATATTATACAATCATGCCACTAATTCCCAAACGATACCCTGTTAGCTTGATAAGTCACACTACAGAAAATATTTGCTGAAAATCACACAGGAAATCAATCTTAAAGAAGTGGACATTAGCAGCATTTTACTCAAGCAACTATCAGACTTCTGTCAAATTGTTCTCCCTGCCAAACTCAACATACTTGTCTATAATTTATTCTCAATTTAACTTTACCAAAGAAAACAACTTCCAACAACCATTTAATATTTGGCTGTCTGTAATTTATCATCATCATAGTTGTTTTCAATAAAGTATGCACAGATTTCATTGACTATATTTCCCCAATCTTTTAATAATCCAAAAGAAACTGAGTAAGAGACGAGCAGTTAAGATAAAAATGGTGCCCTGGTGCTTCATTCATTCCCTCATTGCATGCTACCTCTGTCATCCTGCAAACCCTAGCATTTACTTACTCAATACATTTGTCATCATCTCCTTGTGCAGATCAGGGATAGGAAGTTACACCACGATCCACAGCGGTGAGTTTACATAGCTCAGATACACAGAGATACCTTGGCCTCTCACTGTGCACATCGCCCATCACACAGATCGGAAACGGATAGGAGGTAATCAGTGAATGGTGGTTTTAACAGGCAGGGGCATCTAACATGAGCTGGACCTCACAGGATTTTCACATGCTGTCTGAACATAATACAGATTTCATCATGGCAAAAACTGTTTTCCATCATGGTGTGAAATATGTTCATTTAGCACTATTTTTTACACTGACTACCATTTATTCAAGGTAAAATTACTCTTAACTGCATATTTTATGAGGTTTAAATCATCATTATCTAAATCTGCTTTGAGTTAAATGCAAAAAATCTGAATGCCGACATATTTATAATGGCAATAGCATGTTATTTTTTAGAGGGTAAAATGCTTTTGATATTTTTATTATCCTGACAGGCCCTTCAACTCACCAGTGACCTGCCCTGCCTCTCACCTGGTAGCTGCCAGAGACTAAAGTCCTGTAGTGTGTACAAAAAGGAATGGATATATCATCTTGCCCCGATTTCTTATAAAGATGTATTTATGAAGCTTCAAGGTTATTGGTCATTAATTAAAAATACAGCCTGCAGATTTAAAAAATCTGAAAAAGTCTAAATAAAACATGGAAATGTTGTCAGAACAATAAAGGTTTTATGATTCAAACATCGTGAGCTGCTCATAGACACTAACATTAAAAGAAAAAGGACAGGTGAATCAGGAGACACAAGATTAAAGTCACACCAACAGCTTAACTTTTTTTTTTTTGTTTTTTTGTAATTAAGCAAATGTTAATCATTATTCAACAGTCTATGAGAAAAGGATACACCTAATGCATTCCAGGCACCTCCACAGTACTCCCACATCTTTCAATCTATTGTTTTGTTTTTCTGCTACTTTACTTTAAATTCTATTAATAAGTATCCCGTTTAAGAGGCTGATGTGATCTAGTTTTATATCTGTTACTTATGAATAAACAGAATCAAACAAACACTGTGTATCACATTGAATTGTGTATTTTACAGGTTTAGAAGTATAGATAAACTTTGCAAAAAAAGGTTAAAAAAAAAAACACTCAAATTCTTTCTCACAAATAAAAGTGTCGACTCCAAGAAGGGAACCTCCATTGGAAAAAAGCAAAGTCTTTGCCTAAGTGCCAAAAATTCTCCGTTTTCCCATCCGCTAGGGCCTGGCTCCATTCATTCATTTTCTATACCACTTTATCCAGTTCAGGCTTGTGGGGAAACTGGAGCCTATCCCAGCAATACATCTGTTAGACAACTATTAATGTTCATAAATCTACCAAATGCGTTCTTGATTTATGGCATGATAATATCCCCACAGCGTACAGGCAACAAAGTCAGACCCAGAGCTTGGCTAGCTACTTTAGCTAGCACGCTACGTCTAAATATGTCAGACAGCTAAACATAAGGAACATTATAGCAGAAAAGGTGTATCTATAAGAAAAACAGCTTGATTGGAAGACTACTACCAAGTAAAAAGCTGATAAACACCAGCGCAAAACCAGTATGTTAGTGCTTTTGAAGTTTGGTGACGTTTGAAGAATCTGTCTCTTCCTCATTTTTTCTGTCAGTTCTGTCAATTTCACAGCCTCCATGTGAATTGATATGGTTTGCCAATATATACTGATAAAGTAACAAAAAAGGGGGAATTATTACAAGAAATGCAGAAGAATTTATTAAAAATTAGCACCTAATTTAGTACCTAAAACAGACTTGTATCCATCACTAATGCAGATTGGTTTTCAATGACTAATAATGATAAAATCCTCGAAAGCCAAATTTTAACTTGTGTAAAAGGGTTTTATGATCAGCGTTACAACAATAAAGACGAGGACAAACAGTGTCCAGAAGTTTTCAAAAAACTTCAATCACAGCATCTTTTGCTTTCAGAAGAATTCAGTTAATACTAAAACCTTTTTTTAAATGCTTTTTTTTGTGTATGTTTACAATTAGCTTACCAGCTATTTATCCGAGATGAAATGCTTCTTTTTTAAATACATATATATATATATATATATATATATATATATATATATATATATATATATATATCCCAAATTTAACAATCAATACAAAAATTGCTGTTATTTTTATTTACTGCATTTTAACCCAAAATTTGGCTGCTGTTTGACAAATCAACATGAAGCTGTTGTGTGAGACATCAGCGACAGCACACAGGGATTTCCATGCAGTGCAGAGAGGTGACAGAGTTTCTGTGGTTGGCTCAACACACAGACTTACTCTGTCCCAGCATGTACAGTGTTGGAGTCCCTGCGTCAGACCTGGCCAAGGAGAGAAAGCCTATATTATGGGACCTTATTTGGCCCCTTCCTTTCTCCTGTAGATCACAACTTTTTCACTACAAGAAAATATCAGGGATGGAGTTTCTTATTTCTCCAAAAATGTCCTTTTTAGTTTCAGCTCTTGGCTCAAGCAGCTGAGACAGCCAGCACCAAGTTGGGTTCAGAAATTTGTCTACAAAATCAACCACTTCATTAAAAATCTTTTTACCATTTATTAACAGTGATACTTGTATTCAGAGCTGACTGTTTATTTAGTTACTTGTTTGGACTTTATAGATACTTGCCCTTATATGTGGATTTACAGGCAGGTTTTTATTCATAGGACAAATAGCTCATGACCAATTAAGGCAAAATGGATTCCTACCACCCCACATACCTGCAATCTTCAGCAACTCTCATGTCTTCCAGCGACTTTGGAATTTATTTCTCCCCAATGTCGATAAACATGCTGCGTTTTGAACCTTCACAGCAGAAAGTACAAGCAAGGATGGAAGATTTAAACCATGCTACAGATAAACCCTCCCCACATTCCCCTTATGACAATCCTCTGACATTTAAAGCTGCTCCACCGCTTGACCTTTGGCTTCCTCTTTATAAGGTGTCAAGTCCTGGTCAAAGGGGGATAACATTCAGCATAAAAAGGAGTGTGCTAGTGTATTTTGGAGTGCTCGTTCTTAGGATATGTGGAGGGTAATGCAGAGGAATTTGCAAAGATTTTCAGAACCTTATCTTGCAAACACTTTTAATCCTCACCGTTTCACTGGTAGGGAGGATAAATAATTGCTCCTCTTGAGGGAGAGTTTCAAAGCAATACTTTGTTTTATATAATACCAAGCTCTAATTGCCAAACTCGCTGTGGCTTGAATGACAAAAGTTGTTGATTTCAGCAAAAGTTGACTTTTGAGAAGAGAATAATATGAAGGGAAATTCTCGGTAAAGAAATGCCCTTTCTCTGTGATGAGTGCCTGCAAATGTCTGCTTATAATGACTCAAATTGCAAAGGTTGCGGGGGACGCACCTCAAAAACAACTGCCACATTTTTATGGGGACTTCTAAGAGGTCTCTGAAAAGCAATCGGAGCATTTGTTTGTTCAAAATCCAACTTTAATCTGGCACTTTTGATGGATGCAGTCTTCTCTTTTAAATGTTTATGGAAATACTGAGCAAAATGCTTGTGTGGTCCTTTGTCTAATGAAATACGCTCATATGTCTGCCATTGCCATCCGACCACTGGCCAGCATAGTGTTCACTTTGGAGTTTGGTTTCTAAAAACACAGGCGCATGTTGAGTATAGGGAAGGAAAACTGAGTCTCATCCTCTGCAGGGGTCATCACATGTGTGAAACAATGTGCAAAAAAGGTTCTTGACTCAACAGGCCAGCTGTGTTGGTGCTGTCAGCCTCATTTGCCCTCTGGTCCATCTCCTCTGAGCCACATGAGTATCTATTTAGGGCTCCAGGAGGATTAGCACACCAGAGGAGGGAATAAAGGGTTCAAGAGCAAGTGTTCAAAAGGTCAGTCAGGGGTTTTACATTTGATCTACTCAATTAATGTGCTGTGATGTATTAATTTGATTGAACTCAATAAGCTTCGGTTCATCTACCTATCAAGTGTAATTTGTTCACATCTACAAAGGATCACCTGAGTGTGGTGTTTTCCATAACAGAATGGAGAACCGCAGGTTGTTTGGGTTTGAGCTGAAAAGGCGGGCTGGGGGTTGGTGGTCACAAACCACATAGTGCTTTGAGTAGTCATCGTGTTCACCAACACAGTTCTCATTTGTTCCAAGCCAACAGCTGTAACAAGACCTCAACTCTTTATTTTGGAATAAGCAAAAAAAAAAAAAAAGGTGGTTTATGCATAGCTGATAAATGTAACTGTATGCTATAATTCTGTCATATTTCCACTGGTGGAAAAATGTCTACACTTCAGGAATGTGCGATGCAAAAATCAGACTCTGGTCAAGCATGAGGAGTGTTTTAACAAATCAAGTTTGGATTTCCTGAGTTTGTGCCGTAACATCATTATGATGGCTTAACAGATGTCCACACAAAGCCACATCTGCTGGTGCTCCTGTGTACAAGAAGAAACTTGCTTTGTCATAAACTGCTCTTCCAGAGGAGAAGAGATTTTCTTGCTGCAGACAAACAATGCTTTTTATGTCTCTACCACCATCTTGATAAACATACATAAACAGTAAACACATGACAAAGAACGCAACAACAAACATCGCTGTTCCTCTCAGTGACTGCAGAGATTCTACTTGATGCTCATCGCAGAAGCTGGATTGCACGCCCGAGTCCTTTCCTGCACAGGAATTGGTTTGTGCATTAGAGACTAAAGAGTCAAAGACTTACTTGAAAGTCTTTTTCTACTGTTAAAAGACAAAAGTTTCATTTTTTATCTTGTTTATATCATATTTCTGTTCAGTTCAGTTGAATGTATAACTTCCCTGCTGGGATTAACAATGTATTTTTCCATGCATCCATTCATTCATTCATAATTTAAGGGAAACTTTTGAAAATAATCCAATTATAATCCATTTCTGTGCAGTGCAGTTTTATCCAGTAATAAATCAAATTAAATAAAACTCATAATTTAATCCACATTTTTCGAATTCAAAATAACAGAATAAAAATCTGTTGCGCTGTATTTGCTATTACATTTTCAGGTTTGAGTTGTTTTAGAAGGTGCGAACATTTACTCCCAGCATACACCATCGCTGTTGTGACATTCATTTGGGATCAAATAGATTAAACTATTGACTATTTATCCTTTTGCTAAAGCTGCATTACTGCTAACGCTAAAAGCAGAAACAAAACCTATGTGCCGTATTGTTGGGTTTTTTCCATGTATGAATATTTTTATCAAAACCCCGTTTTTCTTTAGTTTCTCCTCGTAACTGCACATCTTTCTGTCAGTAAAGTGCTAACATTTGGAGCTGTTCTGACTGCTGTGTTTATGTAGACAGAAGGGGGACCATGAAGGACTGTAATATTGTGTGGTCAGTCTTAAACTACCTCATCATTTAAATCTGATTAACATTGGAGTTCTTTTTATTCAGAGCTGTGGGATTCAGTTTATTTCCCACTATGCAAAGTCTGTGAATAATTCAGTCTCTACAGACAGGATCAGTTAAGTAAAGTGTCCAGGTCTCACTTTGCTCAGACGTGCGTCTCCCTGGCTGTGAAAAATATGGGCCATTTGAGACTCAGCATGATAAGTGTCCCTTGTATGGACTTTGACGTTTTTACATCCACTGCTCAAAATGTAGCCGCTTCTAGTAAATGATGTCTTTCAGACATGTGTCTAGTTAATTCTGTTTTTCTCTGCACGAAGCCCAGAGAGAAATCTGAACTGAACACACAAAGGTTATCTCAAATCCCTACAAAATACATGAGGGGGAAGCAAGTGTAAACACAGAAATATGATTTTTTTCTTTATTCAATTTACTTTCAATGTGATTGTTCGTGACACAATGTGCCTCCTGACAAATCCTGTTGTGCTTGCACAAAAAAAGACCTTTTCCAAATAGTTCTCCTGGATCTTACAGAAGAAGTACAGAGCATCTACTGGCTGAAAGCAGCACACAGCATTCATTGATAAGGCATTACTAAATCAGGTGATTCAGACTGATGTCTTTATGATTTGCTGCAGTGCAGCATGGTAGCCAGTCTCCCTCACTCACTGAATAAACAAAAATTTGTTCAGCTCAAATGAAATTTGACGAGGAGATAATTTTGCAAGCGCCAAGCATAAAGGTCTTGCTTATGTGCATGAGTGCTTCACTTTGAGGACAAATTAAATGAAAGTCTGATGGTGTAGTTTAACACACCGTGGACAAGATGACAAGGGGATAAGGCTGGTAAAGTCCACCACTTCCTATAAAGCATGATACTATAAAAAGTACTTCTTTTTACTCTCAGAGATTATATATAATCTCTTAAAAATGTTAAGACTCAACAAACATTTTAAGCTTTGTCAGAGCCACTTATCTGCTTAATGTATTTGTTCAGAATTTCATTTTAAAGCAACATTTTATTGAGTTCTGATTTTAAAACTCGTGTTTCTGATCCGTGTTGATTGACATTCACAGTCTCGCCCTCTGGTTTTGAGATGTTCCTACCTGATGTAGGAGGAAAACACTATTTTGTTTCTTTTATTGTTTTTTTTATTATTATTTTCTGGGTCTTCAATTTGGAAAATAGACTGTCTTGAACTTTTATTTTGAGGTATTTTTAGGGTGTTTCTTGCAGCTAATTTGATCTGTGAAAAAGAAACAAATCAGGTCAGCCTCAGGAAGAAAAATATAACAAAAGAGACAGTTACTAAAAATCCTCCTCCTTACCTCAAATATTTGCTGAAGTATGAGCCAAGTGTCTGCCCTACATCACCGAAGAGTGAGAAAGTGATTTACTTTAAAAACATAGCTTTACTTTAGGCGAAAATAGCATTTTTCTGGTAAAAATTAAATAGAGCTTCTTTACTCTTCTCTCATTTCTCAGTAAATCATCAATTCATTTTCAATACTTTTTTAAATACTCATTTAGGAAACAATTTTGCTGTAATGATCTTAAAGTGATGTGGAAGTGTGTGAAGAAAATTTTGGATCCAAACTAATCAGAAACTAACTATGCTGAAACATTATCACACAAATAAAGAATAGTCTGACGCTAGGATTTGAAAGTTGCAGAGGGATGAAAGCAGAGATGCTGGTCTTTTAGTCTACTGTCCATCTAAAGATAGAGAGGAATAATATTATTTCAATGTTTAAAAGCTTTAAAAGTCCGGCACCAGATGGCTTGTGCAGCGCAACGCGGCAGTGTTTTCATATTTATCACTGAAGCAGATGAAGGTCCAAACAGTAAAAGGACTCTCTCATTGTTCCTGTAACCAAAAGCAGCTCTCCTAAACAGTTGAATGACTTTTGACCAGTAACCTAAACTTGTCTGGTAAAGAAATCCTTTGAGAAATTGGTGAAATTTGATCTTTTAAATCAGGTTCAAGTCCTTTCAGATCCAATCCCATTTGCCTACAGATCCAGCAGGGGTGAGGGGATGTTTGCATCATCTTACATCACATCCTGATGAGACATCTAAAGGGTCAGGGATCCATGTCAGACTTCTTATCTGCTTTTAATACCATGCAACAAAATATTTTAGTTCAGAATTAGGAAGTAATTGATATAAATTTAGTACAGTGGATTTCAGTTTGGTTTTTTTTAACAAACGGGCCTCAGAAGGTGAGAGTCCGGAGATCTCCTCGGGATTGTGTCCTGTCATCTCTGCTCTACATCCTGTACACCAATACCTGCAGGAGTCCACATGTGAATGAGCACATCCTAAACTATGCAGATGACACAGTCATTGTGAGTCTGCTGCATTGTGAGCTAGTGCCAAAGGGTGCAATGAAGCCTACCTGCACTTAAACAGATCAAATATACTTATTGATGTTAGGAAGTTCTCTCACCGTTCATCAGACCAATAAAAAAGTTAATGAGCCGATGCAACAGTGCAAATACCTTCTTGTGTTTTTAGGCAACAAGTTGAAATATGATGCAAATGTGGAAGCAGGGATGATAAAGAGCCATCACCACATGAACTTCCTCAGAAAGTAATGGGTTTTTAATGAGGAGAAAAAAATGATTTTTTTATAAGTTTTTTTTATTTAATTATTTTAACATTTCCTTTATAACTTGGATTTGAGGAGTCAAAACTAACCAAGGGGGTGAGGTTGTCCAGTAGAATATTATGCCTCCCGCAGTCTCCACTACCTGCTGTATACGAGCAGCAGGTAGTGAGGAAGGCCAGATGCATTGTGGGAAACCAGAACCACCCTTTACACAAACACTTTGAATTGCTCCCCTCACATCTGAGATTCAGAACCCAAAGACGGGGGAACATCAGACAGAAGAAATCCCTTTGTTCCTCCTACCAGAGCATTTTTAAACAGCCTCAGATGATTTTATTTCCTTTGATTGTTTCTGTTTAGAGGATCTTTCAGGCCTTTTTATTTTCTCAGTGCTTTTCATGGTAACATTTTTATGCGGACAGACATGTTTAAAATGAGTGACGTGATGTTTAGAAGGACCTGAATTGACTTGAACAATACATTGCTAAATTCAATTGAACCATAACCTCTTCAATTTTTTTTATTCATTAATAAATTTCAGCTAAAAGTCATAGTTAATCTGGAATTTATCTTCTCCACTGATAGTAACTTGGAAATTGACATGGTGGGTTATGATTGTCTGAGCTTTTTGCTCACAATGTTTGACAGGAAAAGGAAGGCGCGGCTCATTATGAAACAACATGTCTGAAATAAGCTACCTTGCAAACCCTGGGAACTGTTATATGCAAGTTATCAGTCATTGTCAAAAGTGTGTTTCTTGGATTGCATTTTGACAGTTACAAGTGTACCAAAAATCTGGAAAAACAAATGTCAGTTTCGTGACTTTAAGACCGCAGAATTCCAAAGTAGCCGACGCGAGTCATTGACATGCCTCGTGGGTAAGATGGAGCTGGACTTTTTTCAGATTGAAAACATAAGCACATAATGACACTTGACTGTTTCAAAGCAACCGCAAAGCATGTAAATAAATTCACTGCAAGGTCTTCTTAGAAGATGAATTCCTCCAAAATGTCAAAGAACAGATTATTTTCCTGCAAACTCATTTGCAAACAAAATATTATTCATAAATATTTTTAGTAGCTATAACCCTAGCTTTTTGTGAGTGAGATATGGAGATTCTAAATCATTTATTCAATGCAATGGTTGATTAGGGTTGCAATGGCCAGAAGTGGCAGAGTAAGAGAAAGACGGTTGTCAAACACAGGAAGCTACTTTTGATCTCTGAATCTTCCTACCTGTCCCTTCTTACCTGGAAAATCAGCCTGCATGGGAATCCCATGAAAATACTAAAACATATATAAAAGTATTTAAAAATGCACAGTCCCCCCTCTTCTAAAATTGCTTAACATCTGGCACTACCTTCTCTAAAATCTTTCTTCTTTTTAGTAAGCATTCTGTCTTTTTACATATAAAAACAACCCTTAGCGACAATTCTACTGTCCCTCATCTTCCTCTCATATAGACACTTTCTCAGTCCCACATATGACAACACCCCCTGTTTACCTCATGACGTCTATCCCTTCCATCCTGATTGTGGTGGCATCTTTCATTGTTACCGTTTGTATCTACCTGAGCAGATACAAACACTCTTTCCACTGTGGCTGGAAGCATTGGCGAAGTGTGTGCAGTAAAAACAGAATCCCCACTGATGCGCTATTGTTTTGATGTCAAAGTTTATCTGCTTTAAGTGTATTGAAAAAGAAGTGGGAGGATAGAAAAAAATACAGAACACAAGCAAAAAAGCCCGAGAAAAAAAACGTACACCGAGATAAAGCTGTTTGGATTTAGTCTGAATGGGAAAAGTATGGTAAACAGCCTCTTTGTTGTTGTTGGTATTGTTGTTTTATAGTCTGGGTGGGTGAGAACTTCAGCTTTACCATCAGAAGAAGGGAACTTTTCGGACTGGCACTCCAGCTGATGTCACACTGAAAGAAGCCCTTTGAAGGTAATGGGGGCATAGGGACATCCAGGCACCACAATGCTGGGTTGTTTGCCAGCACCATTGCAGGAACATGACGCTATTCCTATGGGCTTCACAATGCACTGTATAGTTGCTATAATGTGCACATCAGGATGAGGGGCCCCACCGAAGTGCACCATCAAAGCGGTGAGGATGTGTTTGTGTAATCAGGGATGGGTAAACAAATGATTTAGTCCTCTATCTAAAAGAAATCCTTATATTTTATGATCAGCTGCAAAAGTGAGTGATTTCTGTGTCGTCAATCTGGGTAAGAAAGATGTGCAGCATGCATTGAAAACTGTTCATTTCCACCAACAAGGAATGGAAATAAAGGCCTGAGAAGCAGGGTAACACTGCCCTCCAGTGTCCGGGAACTTCTCCAACTCCAGGGAATCAAATGCCGTTGTGAATCAAACCTCATAATCCCCCAAAAAAGAAACTAATCTCACATGTGAAATACCTTAATCACCTTATCTTCCATGTGTGATTGTGAGTGAGACTCCTACAGGTGTACATCCTTCCTGGTATTCTCTTTGAACCCTGGCTTTAAGATAGCGACAGATATCCTCCTGAAAAGACCTCCCCACCTGCGACACACGACGAAGAGCAGCAGTGTAAGTGAATAGTCTCATTTGTCTCCCATTGTGATGAGGGCTCGCTCATTCCCTCATTTATTTGTTATCAGATCATTGACATTGAAAACAAGTGCTCAAGTGGAAAGGACACAAATACTTATCCTCTGAGTCACAGTGTTGTTTGGCTGCTAACATCTGCTGGGTTTAGATTTAAGGAGATGTTTGAAAGTTTGAAAAGTTCATCTGCATAAATGTGACCAAAAGCATTGTTCAACCTTAATATAGTCTGAAGTGCACTTTAAATTACAACGCAGTAACGTTAATCTTAATGTTAAGGATCATTATCCATCATCTTATACATAGAGGATGAGTGGAGAGGGTATGTGGATGTGTAAACTGAAATTATTGTCAGATGTTTCCACTCATTTGGATTATAATCAGATGTGTCCCGTTCAGTTCACATGGAAGGTCATTTACATGATATGGATAAACGTTGTTCATGTAGGTTTTGAAACCTGCAGGAGACCTACATGCTTGAACAAAATTTCACTGTTTTTTTTCCGTTCCCAAAGTTTTGCTAAATCACTGAAGATCATGGGAATTTTGTTTAATGCTATGCATACTAAATAACTGTTTAACAAGATAATGTGGACCTGTGATAATGTGGATATGTGGACCTGACATATCCACATAAATGTTCTGCACCATGATATCTATTAGTTTTTGAAAACGAAAGCAAAGTCAGTGCCCAAAACGTAATGTATCTTCGGCCAAATTACCATGATAACTTGGAACCACATATGACGGTTACCATGACAAGAGCAAACAAGAATTTTACAAGGTAAGAAAAAGAGGAGGGAGCATTGTTATTGCCCATCAGACTGGAAATGACTGAAGAATCTCTATAGTGGATGTATTGTAAAAATAATCTGTAGATATATAGATTGATTGTGAACACATAGAGGGGATTCAAAATCATTTTACTCCCATGATCCCAAAAATCTCTCTAAGAGCAACATATGTCACAGTCAGAAAGGTCACACAGGAACTTCTGGGGGCTAAAGGCTTGATTCACAGTGCTTATGTTTGTGTTGATGCATCTTTTAAGAGCAAACAATAAACAGCAATAGTGAGACAGGCTGTAAGTAGTATTGCTTTCAGCTTTTAATGATGAATACAGTTGAATTCTGCAGGTTGCTGTGATAATGCAAAAAGACCTCAAGAAGACATGATACATTAAAAGAACGGACAATACTGTGTCCAATACAAGAGCTAAACAACACGGGTTAGGCATGGTGGAGGTAGTATCATGGATTTTACCTTATTTTTATACACTTGAACCAGAATGGCTTGATGGTTGACAATCACTGATGAAAACGCTTATTCTGTATCAAACCAGTGACTTCTATAGCACAGGGTCAGGAGACACAATGACCCTAAAAACTCTAATATAGTTTATTAAAGTCAATGGGCTTTATGCACAATGCTGCTACTTCCTTAATTAAGCCACCTCCTGGCCATCCTGGTAGCAATGGCCAGACACACCTGGATTATTCAGTTTGTCCAGTAATGAAAGACAGGAAACAAATAAGCTGTCCTAAATTCAGGAAGCAGCTGAGTTGTACATAAAGCCCAAAAGAACAAAGTAATGACTTTAATCAAGGTGAGATTTTGTGGATGGACCTTGGATGGAGGTTAGTTATGACTGGAAGCCTATCAACATTCAGACTGCTGTTCCTAGAAATGTGAACTAACAGGAGATTTCAAAACTTTCTTTTATATTTGTACCATTTTATAAGCATAATTCAGATACTTTTTATCATAGTAATAAATATAAATTGACTGGATAAACAAGGAATCCAGCATTACTGTAAATTAATTTACCTCCTGAGATATACTTAATAAACACTATATCATGTTGTGGTGCCAGCACTGCTTCCTACCAGCAAGAATGTTCCCAGTTCCGATTTCGTTGAGGATTTCCTGTGAGGAAATTTTTATGTTTTTCTCCAAACCTTTTTATTTACTTTTCAAACTTTTACCCACCATCCGAATCCAAAATCATGTGTGAATGAGTGATGCTAACATAAGATGTGCCTGTCCTTTTTCTTCATACATTATCCTTTTTTCTTACCTCTCTTACCTAAAGAAAGCAGACAAAAAGTTGTCCAAAATTGTTCCATTTGATCAAATCAAATCAAACTGTATGAATATAAAAACATATATATATGTGTAGCCTATGTGTGTGTGTGTGTGTGTGTGTGTGTGTGTGTGTGTGTGTGTGTGTGTGTCGTGTGTGCGCGGTGTGTTTCGTGTTTTTTCGCTGTGTGTCTCGTGTGTGCGCTCTGT
>JBAMIG010000017.1:5993980-6008952 GCA_037177335.1 Kiunga ballochi | reverse complement strand
TATATATATATATATATATATATATATATATATATATATATATATATATATGTCACTGGGTGTTTGTGAGACTGAGTTGCTTCCCTGATGTGAAAACTGGAGAGAGGGTGCTGGGCTTCAGATGTAAGATGTGGATTTGCTAGACTGACAAGCGTGAGCTCAGAAACTCATTACCACCCCGTTGAGATGAGCTTTCCACTCCCACCCAAAGTGCGAACCTGGCAGTCATGCTTTTTCATAGTCTTGCAAAGTAATTATAATTATCCAATTATTAAAGCCTAAATATTCCATTCAGATGATTTCTAGACAGTATCACATCCTTAGCTTTATGTCAGATCTATGGAAGTTTAACCAATATCAGTCTGAATTAGCATAATGTGTGTGTGCTGTTTGTGACCAAATAAGCTGTACTGGAGGTTTTTGTGACAGTTGCTAAATATAGTGATGTTAAATAAAGAATAAAGTTGTGTTATGTAGTTATAAAATCCCTCCAAACGGCTTGTTTTTTCCTCAGCATTGTGCATTAACCAGTGGTGCATTATTCTATGTATTTTTATGGATATGTTGATCTAGTGAGAAGAATTTAGCTGTGACTAAGCTGGGGCTTGGAGAATAATCAGGTGGAAGCTCCATTGCTCAGCCTGGCAGCTGCTCACCTGCTTATTTCAATCACAGTTGACAGTGGATAAGGTCCACTCACTGAGACAGGTCCAGCCCAGGCAGCAGTGATTGCTGGATAATTTCTCTTGGAACTTTGTGCTAGCTTCTTGATCAAGCTGCATGCAAAATATCTGTACAGTCCAACCTCGTGCTTTAGTTAGTCTGGATATCTTATCTCTACTCTTACATGGAACATCACATTCAAAGCAGAAATCACCAGCTTTGGCCCTTATGCTCATGATAATGTAGCACATAAAAAGCATCTAATGAACAGGCTTCCAAAAGGCCACTTGTTTTATGGGGTTATCTTTAGTAGAGATTAGATTTGAAGTCGCTAAATATATTATGTCATAAATGCTCAGTGAAACTAGATTCATTCCACTCCTCTGTGACCTTTTTCATGGGGGATGGGCTCTGCAAGGAGCTAGATGGCTTTTGTCCTTTTGCTTACTGTACATATGAATGGCGTGGACAGGAATGTCCAATCTCATGCATGTCAATTGTCTGAGGCTTCGGTTAAGGAGCAGGCTCCTCTGCTTGTGTCGATGCGGACAATAGAGCTACAGAACACAGTGACGAGTTGTAGGAGAAAGAGGAAATGAACAGGAAGAGATGAACTATCACAGATAAATTAGCGTGAAAGAATGAGAGCAAAAGAGACACGGCATGAAGATGAAGAAAACGAGAAAAAAAGCACAATAAGATGCGCAAAGTTTGATTTCTGTGGCTACGCTGAACCGTCTTCGACCACCACCTGCTCCTCTTAAAGCACATCATGTCATTTAATACCTAATCCCTTCATTCACTGCACTGTTTGCTGACCATTGTCTCTGCTCACTTCAAGCTGTGGTCAAGAGGTGGTCAAAAGTTCGCAGAGTATGGAGAGCACCCAATCACAGAGGACACTTTGAGCATATTCGCCCGTACAAAGCCATTTTTGTTGATTGAGAGGGAGATGGACATAAGTAAGAGAGAAAAAGTAAAACAAAACTAAATAACTGGGCAAATTATGTCAAACAAATATAATTATGATAAGGAGATAAGTGGAGATTGCTTAGTAGCTCTCTAAAATGCTGACAATAAATGCACTAAAAGCATGGAGTTAATTAGGAATTGTGGCACTTTGGTAGGTAACTATGACTACGTTAGCTTGTTAGCAGTTAACAGAAAACACGGCTTAGGCTGAGAGGCTTTCAGGTATCTGGCCGTGGATAAAAATATGGAACTAATTGTTAAACAATTTTTATTCCCCTTAAGTGATTTGGTTTATTCTCTGAGTACCAGGTGTATTTCTGTTGAACGTCACCAATCTGCTCTGGTTAATTAGCTTTAGACAAACATTTCCACTCATTAGTGGGTTGATACTGAGTCTGAGCTGTTCGTGGGTTAAAGCTGTGCATGTGAAATGAGAAAAGAGTAAATACAAAAACAGAAAGCGTGAGACGAATGGGCTGTTATCACATGATAATATCATACAATGGTGATAGAGATGACCAAAAATGAGCAGTCCTCTGTAACAAGTCTCAGTTTCATTTCATGAAAAACAAATATGTCTCATGTGCATCAACTTTAAACAAGAGAAACACTCTTGGCAACTTTAAAAAATAAGCTTATGTGAAAGACAACTGCACCATAGAGCCAGTGTAGCTTATGGAACAACTTTAAATGAACTCAAATGATGGGTGTAATGTGATGACGTTTCAGGTGAGCACTGTTGCTTCTCCTTTTATCATTCCCTGTGAGGATGTCCTGGCAGTTTTATGAGCAGGAAATCCTGTGTCAGCTCAGGGGAACGATTCTCTTTTGTCAAGCCTCAGGCTCTAAATAGCTAAATTGAACCGCCCCTGCCCCACATTTCCTCAGAGAGCTGTAACTAACTTACTTGATCTTGTCTGGGGTTTTTTTTTCCTCTTTGTTTTCTTTTTACATTGGTATTTGATAACTAGTGCACCCAACAAAGCCACTGATTCTCATTATGGATGAAAACAAGCCTTAATTCTTCAGAAATGCAGAAGTGGTATGTGTGAGAGCTCTGAAGTAGGACATCAAAAGAGCGGTGAGAGTGACAGCTGGTCCTCCTCTTGGTCGACCCCCTGATAAGATCAGAGTGACAGGAGGACATGGGACCCAACAGGTACCTCTCTCCCACCACAGCACCCTCCTTGCTGCTTCCATATGGCTTCTCGGAAAACCCACACCTACTTACATATCAATTCTCTGACTTTTCAGAGACACATCACTGTCTGCACCGATGATTTCTTTGTACATAATGTTGTTATTTCTGGGGTTTAAAAGCTACATGGGAACTTTATCTTTGTTTTTGACGATCTCTAGTTGTACCCTTGTGAACTACTTGTGTGCCCTTCACGTGTCATTACTCTCTTTTCACGAGTAACCATAAACCCATTGGGAGTGTTCACAAAAACAACTTAAAAGCAGCAGCTTCAGCTTCTAATCTCCTGAACTCCAGATAAAAAGTAATTATACTATATATGTTTAAGCACAAACCTATATAACTTGGTTAAATTTCTGCTCAGGTGTCATGCTTTGAACAGTAAGTATTATTTTAAATATTTTGAGCAGTAATCTCCCAATTATATGTAACCCAGGATCTTTTATTCAATCTGTTTTTGTTGATTTTTGTGCTGTGGTTAAGTAAACAACATTGTCACTGTGGATATAAAGATAAATTTTCCAAAGCATGAGAGAACGTCCAATTAGATCAGATTCAGCGGGGGGAAACTGCTTGTTATAAGGCAACTGCAGCATTTCCTTGGGGTCACTAGCTTTCTGTTTGGGTTGTTTGCCTCTGTCTCACAGGTATAGTTAGTGGATAGCCTCATCAGAGACAGGTCCTAGCTTGCAGGTGCAATGGAAAAAAATCCAACTCTGCAACCAAGCCAATTGCATTTGATAAAAAAAAGGCTCCTTTTTTAACACGCCTGATTCAACAATTTCACAAAATGTTGTTACCCTTTTACACATTTGGCTCTTTTACATTTCCTGCATGTCCAAAGGGAAAAAGCAAACTAACCCAAAATAATGCCGTGCAGACAAATGTAATTTCAGCTGGCTCCACTAATATGTTGCAGAACACCCTGAGGTCTTGGCTCGGAGCTGATTTGGACAGGAAGGCCCCTCTCTCATCGCATGGGTCAGGGGTCATGCAGGGAACAGGCTGATCCTTCATACAGTATCAACTCTCCGCACCTAAAGGATACACTGTGACGACAGACAGGTTTCAACAGTTTTTATCAACATAACCTTTCCAGGTTATCAACTACTATAAACAACATGTATATATTGCCTGTAAAGGATTTAACACAAAAATTAATATCGACATGTGTGCAGTGATAATTCAGGAAGGACAGTTTATTTATATAAACTGGTGTTTGTACGGCTGTAAACTGGCTGGGTCAGGGGAAACATGATTTTTGCTGAGCAGAGCAAAAGTTTGAAATGATGTTTGGTATTGTCGTTTGTCCACATTATCCTGATAAATGGGTCTTTGAAACATGACACAAAGCAACTGATGGGGGAGGGCTGGTGAAAAAGTTGAGGGGAGTATATCCAGACAAGAAATCCAGTAGGGGGTATTAGAAAGGGGTTTATCAGGGAAAGGTAATGCCAAATGCTATTATTTCATTAATTATGTTGATTTAAACGTATAGACTGTGTGTTTTCACAGTGATACTAAAAGCTAACATATGGCAAGCTAACCTTTATCTTTCCCCACTGTTAGCACCTCTGTTTCCTGGCATAAGTATGTTAAAAGAGTGGCAGCTTAACTTCCATTTATGGCTCTAAAGATAAACATTAACACCTGACAGTGAGCGTGTTTCCAGATACAATTAAGTGTTTTTTTTAATTATTATTATTTTAAGCGGCAAAGAAAAAAATACTGAAACACTATCATAGATTGACGATGGCTAATGTTTCATTATGTTAACAGAGAAGCGGATAAATCTTTGAAATCTGAACCCTGTCTCCACAAAAGTCCACACGATGACATGTGGACGATATGTTTATATGGGGTGTGTACTGAGGCAGTAAATCACCACAGAACTGCAGTAAGGAAAGGTGACAGTCTATCAGGGGCCCCATGTGTTTTTAGAGAGAAATGGGGGTAGTTGTGGGGGGTAAATTCTGTCACTTTGGGAGAGGTTGACCAGGCAGGCTTGACCCCCTGAGTTCCTTTGAACAGGAAAACACTGGTGACACTCTGGGCCAGTTTGCTGAGGGATTTGCACATGAAGAACACAAGATTTAGAGGGTCTCACAGGAAGACACCAAGAAAGATTATGTACCAAGACATAATTCCCAAAGATACAAACATAAAGGCTTTACACATCAAAGCATCTTTAAGATTTTAACATAAATCAACCAAAAACTCCAAAATGTTTGCAGTGAGCATACTGCTCGGTTCAACTCAACACATTTTTCATCACAGAAAATGCACATATGTTTTTGCAATTAGGAGTGTAAAGGCATGTGAAAAGCCCATGAAACTCTTACTTACACTTTGTCAATAAATAGAATAGATGTCATAGCAAACAAGCACCAATTTTGACCATTATCAATTTGTTTAAAGGTAATACAGTGCTCCAGTTCAAAACAACGATTATAACATTTTTTCTTGGAAACTCTGCTCAGTGACCTCAGTAAGGATTATGCAGTCACGCTACCTCATGGCGCCACTTCATAATTGCTGTAATCATTAAATAAATAAGGCACAAGATTTGAAGATATGGTGACGCACGGCCCTGGAGGCTCCTGTCAGGCTGCTCTCATGCCGATGTTCGACCTCATTTGACACCCCCACCGTTATGGCTCCCTTGCAGATCTATTCTATTGATCCAGGTTGTGTGAGCTGTAGGTGGATCAATGCCCATCCCTTTTCACTGTAACAATCAGTGCCAAAATCAAATCCTTCAAGAGCATGATATATGTCAGGAAAAAGACATCCTCTGCAGGATGCAGATTTGGTTCTCCTCTTTTATTGTAAGGAAGGCAATAAAAGCCTTAAGTAAAAAAACAAAAAAAAAAGTGTGTGTAAGCGTGTGTGTGTGTGGAAACAGGAAGAGACAGTCCAGCTTTGATGCTCTTTGTTGATCTGGTGTCCAGCTGACCTGTGCTTACAGAGCAGATTAGCCTTGACAGTTGTTTCTGGACAGAAAGGGCGTAATCTAAAGCTGTCTGGAAATCCTCAGTGAGCAACATAAAAGCCAGAGCCTGAACCCTGTGTCAAAAACACACACAGCAGATCATTTGGCCATATGTCAAGACTCCAGAGCAAAGATTCGTGGAGCAGATTAGAGTGTTTACATTTACTTCAGATTTTTATCCTGACATTCCTTCTGAATTATGCACGTGTTTGATCCAAGAATGGATTCCTCTTTCAATAAATCCATGTCCATGCAGTGAGAGGCTGCTTATAAGTGGTGATGTGACTGACACCAGCACATATTGAGCCAAAGCTGCTCCCCCTTGCACAGAAGACCACCGCTTGGGCATATCTCGGTGTGTACCCGCCTAACAAACATGGTTGCTGACGGAGAAATTCACTATGTGTTGTTATGGCAGTCGTCCAAACACAGTAGAGATGTATTTAGCGGCTTAGTATTTACTCTGTTTACCAAGTGTCTTGTCCAGTTCTGCAGTGAGGCACAGGATGTCAGTCTCCACAACAGCAGCAGCATTGGTATGGATGCTCAGTGGAGCAAAGACCCACAAGGAAACAAGGAAAGCTAATCTGAAATGACAATATTGTGCAAGGACTGAGCTGTTATGTGACTTTTTAAATACAGTTCTTGTAATGTTAACATCTCCTCATCAGGTCTTAGCTCACCCATCACCCAGCAGAACTCTACATTTTGCACCTTCTAATGCAGATAAGGCACCTCTGTGTTGTAATTGGATTTATCAACCAGGAAACAGGGCTGTATTTATAGAGGGATCTTAGTAAGGGACAGTAATCTAACCTGTTTTGGTCTGACATCAACTAATAATACGTGCAACTGCAATCTGGGTTGGAGGTGTAATACCTTCTATCTGCCAACCTGGTAATAGTCCTGGGCTGATGATGGTGACACAATTAGTTTGTTTATCCAACAAACAGTAAGCCACTGAAAAGCGTCATCATTGCATAACTGTGCTGGACTCACTTTTAAAATAAGAGGAAAGTTAAAGAACAAAGCAAGCGCCCCTTCCTTTAAGTACATCCACACTTATTCTTATCTGCTGTTTGGGACTAAGGTGGAGATTTCACCATGTGATCCTCAAGCAAATTTCTAGTAAGACTGTTAAAGAAAAGTCTGAGACAAGCTGTGGTTTGACAATAGTAAAGATTTTACCGCAAATTAGTGGATTATTTTTCTTTATTACTGTTTTTATTCATGTTTGTTTTTTGATTTCCCATATTTTAAATGCATGTCAAATCTGACAGGAGAAAACGTAGCTTGTGAGAGAACATTTTCCTGGGTTTCCTGTTGCTTTAATATCACATCCTACTGGAGCATTTTTCCCTAATTTGCATTTAAGGAAAACTGTTTACAGCGGAAAATAATGATGCATTCATTCATTGGCTCTGTTGGTCAATGGTTCTTCACATAAGGACAACAGATTAGCCCAATGTAGCAAACATTTATGGCTGCTCCACGTATTTTTGGTTATCAAAACACACAGAACCAGTTCTATGTGTTTTCATAGCTGTCTGTTGTCTCTTAACACCCATGATGAAAGAAGATAACAGTGACTTTCCAGGAGCAGGACAAGTTTCCAGTTTACCTTTGTTTGGAGGAGGATATACTAGAAAGGGACTAATGCTAATTCAAAAAGTTCTATTGAGTTTTTTAAAGTACCAGCTAGGAAATAAGTCATACTCTTTTCTAAGCATGAGCTTATATGAGAAAGGATATGTCTTCCTCTTCAGCACAATGAAAAGGTTAACCTTGCTGCACTATGTGATGAAAAGATGTTTGGATGTGAGGCTATTGAATTCATGTTGAATTCATCTTGTATAGCTCTAAAAGTTTTTCTCAAGCATCAAAGTACCTTCAGTTTAATAAAATATAAATGGCTCTATTGGTAAGTTGATTGTTTTCATATTATTCTTGTTTATTTTGAGCATTTTATTACATTTTTCAGTTTAAAGCTGACTCCAGAGTGAAAACAAAATCGTTAAGGTTGGAAAGTGACAGTTGGGGGTGGGAGGGGCGTGGGGTTATCCGTGTTTTGTGTGTACACCTGCGTGCCAGTGAATGATATTGGGGGTGGGAATTTATTCTCATGTTGTTTGTCTGAGTGTTTATTATGAATGGATTTTATCATTTACAGTACTTTGTGTTGAAAAGCGCTTTATAAATAAAGTTACATTGATTGAAAGCACATTTGCAGCTTTAGCGTTTTGTTATTTCTGTTTTTACTCGTTAAATCCTAATGGGTTTTTTTGACATAATTCAGACCTCTTTACTTTATAATCACCTAAATTGGATAAATCAATGTTTTTTATTTTTTCATCACATTTAAAAGTAAATGTTGCAAAGATAATTGGCATTCATACTCAACTTTGTGGTAATAGAAAGTGGCAGGAAATCAAACAGTAGGAACATTAGTTAAGTCCTAGTCATTCTGCAACCTTATGCAGTGCTAGTTAGTGCAAATAATATTTATTTATTTTATTTTTGTTCTCTTCTCCTCCTTGCAACAGAAAGCTAGATGAAGAGACATCTGGTTAGGAGGCATCCTGGACATCTCCCTGGTAAGGTGCTCTGGGCCTGTTAATGCAGTAGGAGACTCCAGGAAAAACCCAGAATCTTTCTGCTGGCCTGGAAACACTTTAAATCCCTCTGCAGAGCTGACATAAGTTGCTGGTAAAAGGGAAGTCTGGGTCGCCCCCTCTTAGACTGCTGCCTCTGACCCTGGATAAACATCAGAAAATGGATGCATGGTGTTAGCATGCTAATATTAGCATTGAACTATTTAACATGGGTGTCTGAACAGCATTTTCCTTTTTTTAAAGAATTTTTGTTTAGTTTTTACTCCAAAGAAGAACCAGCAACATGGCCTTTTGGTTGATAGACTTTTCCTCATAATGTTCTCTGTACCATCTTTAACATAAAACAAAATCCTGCTGGCAAGGCTAGCTCTAGAGATATCTTGGCTATACAAATTGGTCAATGCTTACATTAAACCAAGAAGACATCAGCACACAATCTGCTGCTCGTATTTACTCAGGAGAGAAATCCAAAATTAAAGGGTATTTGCATGTGAATATGAAAATGAATCACAGGGAAAAAAACACAGTTCCTTCCACACAGATATATAAAGTGCCAAGTAACAGGATTCTCCCACATAGGATATCAAACTTCCACAGTATTGCTTTTTATTACATTTTCAGATGGTCACATGTTTAATTCTGGATCTATTGTGTCACTTAGTGTAGCTCACTGTGGAAAGCTGATGGGTGTCTGGGTTTCAGAGGTTTTATTACCATATGACAGATATTTTTTTTAAATAAAGAACAAATAAAAATGGTTTATTTTGTATTTAAGACTCTAATAAAACAAGAAAATGTATGCTACAAGTAACATCAGAGTTGGTAAGATAAAAGCTTGGCCAGTGTGGAGGAAAGTTATGGTCTGTTTGCTCAAGAGAAAGAAATTCAGTTTAAAGAGTAGTCAATTGACTTGTACCTAACTGCACATTTCCAGCAACCACTCTGACATTTCTTTAGAGTTGTTCTGACATTGTAGCTCTCTGCAGTGTCCCATCCTACATCTCTGGATGACTCTCTTGCCTAATGAGGGGCTTTTATTCCAACTCATTGCTTTTTCACTGTCCAGGACCTGTCTCTCCCATCATGTTGTTAAGCTTCCCTCAACTTTATTATTTAGAAAGGTCTAAAAGGTCATTGTTGTGTAAAGTAGGTGGAGCCCTGACTGTTATCTTACTTGTAAGTACTTGCAAAGCAAAGAATTCTCTAAATAATATTTACAAGTGACCCTTTAGACCTGCATATAATTTATCCTTTCTCTTCTGTCAAGCTTTTGTGAAGAACAGGGGGAGTGCCTTACTAACCCTATCATCTGCAGTCATCCCCATAGTATGAAATGATAGGTTAACCTTTATTTTCAACAAAAGCAAGCTACTACTTTGTCTCAAAATGTTATAAGTAGAGAACTTGATGCTTTTTTTTTTGTTAGTTGTGAGAATATAAAAACAGATTTAATACCGATTTCACAGCAGAGATCGGTGTCTCTTAATATTACACAAGTACTCTCATCTTGTTGTCACACTTATTACAGGGTGAGTAATGTAATTAACCTGTTCTATTCTTATGATAATGCTAAGATAACCTAACAAAAATACTGGTTCTTAACATAATTACAACAATTATGCTGTCAAAACAGTAAAAAGTAGCAAACACGCAAATGTTTTGAACTTTAACATACAAAAAAAAAAACAGCCATGAAAAGTTAGTGGGTCTGGATCACCTTAATTACAACAGCTCTGAGTGGAGAGTAGTAAAACAAGTTCCTCTTTACAGACAAACGCAACACGTCTGATGGGTTTTGGGGTTAGGGCTCTACCTCATGGTGTGAGGAGCTTTTTGCATCTAACACCCTTTCAACAAATGTCCAATTGCAAATAAGCTTAGCCTACCCCCAATGAAGACCCTGATTAGTCTACTTATTCTCTTTATACAATCAGGAGGCAGGATGATGCTAAACATGGACAAATAAAGACTTATAAACCTTTAAATATTTGCCACTTCACACAACTGCAATAATTTGGAATCCTTCAAACACACACACACTGATAGCGGAAGAACTCACAAGTTATGCATACTTCTGCTCCGTCGCTGACAGATGTCTTATTTATGATTTGCCTCTTACACAGAAATGATGACTTTGAAATGCTTGAAATGTTATCAGCTACTAAGCACATCTTGAGCAAATACAAACAAGTAGAGGAAGCATGCAAACATATGTGCTGGAGTACAGAGGGTCGTCACCCCTGACAAGATAAAGCACAATGAGGCTCTCTGAAATCTTAAGTAAGTGGACAGCATTGCTTCATTGGCTCTTTTAGCTTTCTCTGCTGTAGGCCTTTTTAGCAACCGTTGTTCCGGTGTGGTAACTAACAATGACATGGGCGTGTGTATGTGTATGAAGGTTGTCTACAGCTCCATGCTCCCTTGCTTCTTGTTTTGCCATTTTAACAGGCCTGAACAACACACCCCACATCACAAATGCTCTCATAGAGAAGGCAGGAAAGTGGATCAGTACAGACCTGAGAAAATCACAACATCCACAACGCTTGACTGCCAAAGGACAATTCAACCCAAATAGCAACCATATGGCATATATCATTTATGACAACCAACTGACAAATATTATCTGTTTGTGAGTGCGTTATGGTGAGTGTGGAGTTTCCATAGAGACAAAATCACAAAAGTAGAATCAAGTAATCTTTGATCATTTGTCCAAACTATGTTTTTGCAAACAAATTTTCACTGATTTTTGTTCAGCTTCTTGACATGCAATGGCCCAATTATCTTTACCACCAGTTTCACGTGGTCCAGTTAGTCACTGGGTTCAACCCCACAGGTGTCCAGAGTGCAAGCCCAGAAACATCAAAAGGTTTTTTTTTTAACTGTGTTTATGGTCGGCTTACTTCGCCTGATATGTTTATCAAAGATGTGTCAAATGAAGTATCTTCTAAGCTGCATGGATAAAATGTTTGCTCAGGTATTTGAGTAAAATTAATGCTGAACTGATCTGTCGTTTCCTGCTTAATCCATGCACTGCACCCGCTTATCACTTCAAATCTAATAAATAACCATCAAGAAATGTGGTAAATATGACATATAAGAGCTAGTTATGTGGCTAATTGTGACTTTCTCATTAATGTCACAATCCATGTAGAGTGATTTGGGATCTAAATTATATGATAATTAGCAGTTAATTAAAAGCTGTTGATTAAATGTTGCTAAGTGTAAGTTCCACAGTAAAAGCTATTGTTTTGGGCATTTTGTGGATGTTATTTTGAGACAGTGCCGAGGTAGACCTGGCCGGGGCGTCCCAGCAAGTTTACCCCAAAGGTCAGACAATGCAATACTCCAACAAATTTCAAAAACCTATGCGTTGGATCTCAGACCCTTTAAACCTCAATTAGTATTTTAGCATTTTTTAAGCAAAACAGAATAATTAGAAAAAGTCTGAACATGTGTTGTTGCCAAGGTTATTTGCCTGTCCACTGCCGATACCAAAGTATCGTAGAGTAAAATGTAATGTGAAGCCATCTCTCTGAGAGCTAGTTGGTCCTCTCAGAGTCATGAAATGGGAAAATAATCTGAAGCACAGGAGAAAATCTACAACAGAACTGCTGAAAAAGAAAAGAACCGAGGATTTGCAATGGCATAGCCATGGTCCAAAGCTTACCCTAAATGAAATTCTGTGGTGACCTGAAGAGAGCTGTGCAGGAGCAACTGCTAACCTCAATGTACTGAAGCAGCATTGTACAGAAGACTGAGCCAAAATTCCTTCGTAATGAACGATAATATCATGCAGAAAATGAGTGTGTTGAGTTGTTGCTGCTGAAGGTGCTTTAATAGGCTACTCCATGCATCTACTTGAATCAATCTAAAACTGATGTAAAAGAATATGTTTTCATTGCAATTCAGCTAAGACCAGATAAATGTTGATACTTTAAGCTTTAAAAGAATATCTCTTTTTCTATCATATGACAGCAATCGTATGTATGTCCTCCAAACGTATATAAATGCATGATTTTTTTTCTTTTCCACAGCATCAACCACTGCACCAGGTGCATTCTGGCTACTAATGAGAGCACTAATGAGGGCAGGAGAGAAAATCTGCTGACCTATGGCCTGTCTTGACATGGTAGCTTCCCCTTGCTCCAGATATTAATGAATAACCTTTTAAACAGACTGAATGAGGCAATCAACTTAGAAACAATACACAGTCCAATATTTATTTCTGTCCAAGTCGTACTGTCAATCCTGCATCTGTATTTCTATTCCATCTGCACGGTCAGGGGAGACTACCCTCCCCCTGCTGTGTCCACTCCTTAAGCTGTGTTCCTGGAAGACCACAGAGAAGTAATCAATGAGTCATGTGTCCTGATTACAACCAGTTCCCTATGGAGCCTCTTCAAAGGGCTCCAGAGGAGATGGAGAGAGGGAGAAGCATTGCCCTCCATGGGGTAATTACAAGTTGAGGCTATGGTTTCTATCCCTTTTCACTGGACAGTCATTCTTAAAGACAGACCAGTTAACAATTCATCTAGTCCTGTTAGCGCAGTGGGAGGCGCTTTCCATCCACTGATCACTGCTAGTGGCAGCCATCCAAAATGATAGAAATCCCTCTTCAAGCACACAGAAAACACGTTCTGTGGCAGTGTTTACTGGGTGAGATGACACTACAGACAGGGTGGGTGACATTCAGATTTGGTGCAGCTGAGTACACGCCTGTAAGAAAACAAGCCAAAGTGTTTGGGAGTTAAAAGGGCCATAAAACTAGACAAACACTTAGGCAGTGTCTGGCTGACTTAAAGCCTTCTGGTTTTTTTTTCAGTAACTTCCACCTAAAACCTGTCCAACAATATGGACACACATTGTCAATTCTTTTCCAGAAAAACATTTTATTAAAGATCTGAAGAACGCAAACAGAGGCTTTCTTTTTCCTAATAAAGAACAATTACATGTTAGTTTCTAGGATTCTTTGCTCTGATAACACAATGTAAAAAAAAAGAGTTGTATCAGTGTGTTACCTAATCATTTTAGCTGCAGAATATGGTTAATTGATGGGCAAAATGATGACTCAAAAGAAAGTTAATCAGGAGGGGTAGCGTGGAGACAGTAGGGCTGAGGATGTCTTTAGGGTTAAGACTGCAGTAAACCCTGTCTGCGCTGTAGCAAACAGAGAAACAGTCATTACCATTAGCTTCCTGTTATAAAGAAAAATAAGACTCAAGAAATGTGTGTGTTTGTGTATCAGTGCGTGTGAGCATCAAATGTTTTGGGTGTTTATCAGGAAATTCCCATGAAGATTTACAATTGTTCTTGTTCTTTGCTCTAAAAACAAACACAACATCATGATGTAGCCGATGTAAACTTCATACTTTTTATGAGACAATCTTCTTTCGTGTGCTGCCGTATAATTTGTGGTGTGTGTGTGTGTGTACCCATGTCAAAGCTGTTATTTATTTAAATTAATTAGACTGCCTCCTAAAAGTATGTAACCTTTAATGTTTATATAAAGTAACAAAGAAGCCAATTGCTTGTGATTACTCAATTAAAGAATGCATTGGGTGTTTTGACTGGTTTACATTCATTCAACAAGCTATTTGAGAGAAGTATTAATTATAATCCACTGCTGCCCTCACATGGAGAAAGGAGCTGTTGCAGAAGCTTACAAAGGCTTTAGGGCTCCTCTTGTGATCTGTCATCAATATAAGCTCTGTGCAGCTTGGAAAATTAAATGCTTTAGATGTAGTTTCTTATTAATTAAGATATATTTGGTTTACTTTGCATTTAGGTTGCACTATAAAATAGTAGGAGGATTGTAGAGTATTTGTTTAAATTTTCATGATAAAAGAAAAGGGAATATTGAATGGGAAAGTATCCAAAACATCCTGTAATATGTAGATTTCAGTGTGATCCATCTGGTATGGTTTTAAATTGAGTTTGATTTCCTGTTTTGTCTAAATAATTTTCCTGTGTTGGTTTCATGTGTTTTGTTTAGCTTTATTATTTCCTCTTAATCAGTTCCACCTGGTTTCAGTTTGATCATTCATCTCAGCTTTGTCTTGTTTGTTTTTGTGTATTTATTCTCCCTGGTTTCTGTTGTCCATATGTTTCATTGTTCTTTAGTTATCCACAGGTTTTTTTTCTTCTTTTTCTTATCCCCTTTGGTCAGTCTTCCTTAATCTTTGTTTAATAATCTTCCGTGGTCCTCGGTTAGTTTTGTTGGTTCAATCTGCATTTGGGTCCACACCTCCATGCCTCTCAACTGTGTGACACATGTACAAATACTCACCAGCCACTTAAGTAGTACGGTTATCCAATTATGAGTACAGTTATTATATAAATTGTCAGCTGCACCACCTCAATATGTTCAGGTATTACAAGTTCAAGACAATTTGCTGATGTTCCAACTGAGCCTCAAAATAGGAAAGAAAACGCATTTCAGTCATTTTAAAAGTGGCATGGTCTTTTTCAGTAAATGTAATCCTCACTATCTTATGCATCGCAAAGAAAACTATTCTTCTGAATTGGAAAACTAAAC
>JBAMIG010000017.1:5970411-5993582 GCA_037177335.1 Kiunga ballochi | reverse complement strand
GTTGTTCAGCACAGTATAGCAGCCAGACCACCATTTTTGCTGTTTAGATGTTGGGAAAAACAAGTGAAAAAAAAAAAAAAAAAAAAAAAGTGGCATGGTTATTTGAAGCAAGACAGACCTTAAACGTATAATTATGAAAAACACAAACGCACTAAAATAACATTAAATTGCATAAATAACAAGGAATAACTGAAACGCATAATATACAATCAATTTAGTTATGCAACATTTAACAATATGACAGGCAATAAAATATAGAAGTGTGTATGGAGCGATCAATCCTCCATCCGTCATCTGTGTTATCCATCATTAGTTGATGGTAGTTGCCTTTGAAGGTTTGTACACCACACTTTTTTTACTTATAATCTAATTGTTTTAAGCTGTAACAAGTAAGTGCAGAAAAATACTCCTCAGTAACCAACTTCACTGTATCTTTAAAATATCAACTAATTCAATTTTGTGCCAACAACACACTTAAAAAGATTTTTTTTTAAGTGGAATAGAAATACAGGTGTTTAAGATATTCTAGTAAACTTGTTGTGTTTGTAGCCAATGAGGATGCCAAGATTGGGTAAAAAAAAAAAAAAACTCACCAAAATTTTAGTCCTTTTACCAACCATACCTTTTGGCTCACCAAAACTCAGCCAACAATCATTAAAAAAGTCCCACATTCTCATTATTATTTGGTAGATAACATTTATTCCATCATCTAAAGTGCCTCCTTTATGGACAAGATTCCATCTGGCAATAATGTCAAAATGTAGAGCCTGAGGATGGGATCTTTCAGCACTCAGGTAGAACTGCATGAGAAATAATCATGTCACAATAATTAATAAAACCACATGGGCTCAAGAGTACTAGAAAAACTAGAATCTATTAATCAGTTCTGCATTAAAAACCCCACAGAAAGAGTTCAAGCTCTTTATAAAAATTCACACTATCTTCCCAATTCTACCTGTTTAATGAGTTTCTTGTTTGCAAGACAGAGATGTTAGCTTGTACCTGCGTTACATGTTTCAGCTGCTTCTAGTAGACATCTTCAGAAGCTTCACGTCATGGTGTTATGATGTGTCATTTGTAGGATGCTAGATAGGTGCCTTTTCTAGGATTTCATCCCACCACTGGATCAAGACGGACATGGAGATTAGGAAGCGGGCACATTGGGCCATGAACCAGAACGGAGGAACTTTGATCCTTTCACACAGATGGCCACGAGATGTAGTCTAAATATGTAAAGCAGGGAACAACTGGCTTACAAAAAAGACATTTTTAAAACAAGCTTATCTCTAATGGACAGAGAGACATTAGACATATTCTGGGAGGAAAAATGGATCTCTTGATTTTTTTTATGTGCGTAAGGAGAAAAATAATATTTTTTAAAAAAGGATGTGTAAGTAACTTTGTAATGATATTATAATTTATGGTATTCATTTCAATTGGTATTTACTACATGTATCATAGATGCAGATGTACTTATTACAATTTTAGCAATATGGGTACCATCACTGTAAGACAAAGTAAAAAAATATTTTTTTTGTGGAATAATCACTGCATGGATAAACAACATATGATGTTGCAAGGCAACTCAGGACTGGAGCACTATAGTTAGTTCTTGTACACTAGGTAGATTGTCTCATTTCACTAACAGGGAGCGCACTTTGGAGTGTGCAGACTATGAAGGACATGCCATAGCCTACGTAAACTGCATACTTCAAATTGGTCAGTCTCTGAATTGAGACACAACCTGAGAATCATTGGTCACTTGGCAGGTCAATGTAGACCACAATGCATTGCAGGCGGGAGCTCAAAATAGCACAACGACATGAACATCATAGTGGGTTAAATAGTAACACAGAACATTTTAAAATACTTTTTAAATGGGATCAATGTACAACAAAAAAAATACAATACATTATAGGGAAATAAAATATTTTCACACAAGAGCTCGGATTGGATTTGGAAAGACATCTCCACACATGTTGCTGTTGCCATGGTGACAGCTTGTTGTTATGTAGCAAGGAGAATATAGTTAGCTTTCTGTCCAAATTGCCAACAGAACATTGCACAGTATAGTGTGCTATATTGTGCAGCCACGTGTAGTAAATAAAGGTTAGGGACTAGTGTGGATGTAGCACAGCCAGAGTGAGTGTGACAGATTGCCCTACCTGTGATCCAGCCCCCTCATTCCCATCTAGTCACCGGCGACTCAGTAGTACACTTTATCAAGTTAATGGGCCAGATCTGTTTCCTGTTGAGACCTGTAGTCTAGCCCCTTCATTCCCATCAGGTCGCCCACAACCCAGAAGTACCCTTTACCATCCAGGGGTTTAGAGGCCAGATTGGTTTCCTATTAGGAATACATGGTACATTGAAAAAATAAGACAATATGACAGTAATAACATGACTTTTGAGCAACTAAAATCTTGTAGCCTACGGACATAGAATAAATAGAAATTCCTGTACAAAAAAATATTTTACAAATAGTGTGTTACAAATTGAACAAACTTAATGTATCTTATGTTGAACTTATGTCTGGTAAATAAATGATCAAATTACCAACTTTTCTGTCCCTTAAGGGCTGAATCCTTTGTTAACTCATCATTTGTGTTTTCGAGACTCACAAAAGCAAGGAACCTTGCTTTACAGAAAACTGTTAAATAGGCTAAAACAGAAATAGTTATTCGCACCATTACTTGTTTAATCACACTGAATGTTGTATGCTCTGAACAAAGTATGGTGTTATACAATATGTCATTTTTAGTCGGTGAAAATAACATTCCTTAGAGACGCGTTTAACTTGGTCATTTCCTCACCGTCCCTGAACGCAGCATCACACCCTAATTTTTCCTTTAACATCCGGGACCTTTTGCGCTAACCAGCGTGTGGAAACTGGGTAAGGAGGACAGCGGAGAGTGGTGGAAAGAAAGGCGGACTGTTGACAGCTGTCAGTGTGGACAAAAACACCACCAATCTATGAAGAGACATCGAATGGCTCTCCCTTAAACCACTAGAACATAAAGGACTACATCTTGGCAATATCGGGAGTCTTTTTTAGAGGTGTCGCGAAGGTACAGTTACGATTTTGGGCTGGAAATATTAACGCAAGGATCAGTCTCAGTTTGTCCTGACTCACTCATGAGAGACGGGGTTAGCCTCACTGGCTATCCTAGCTAACTACCTTGCTAAATTGGTCAACAAGGCTTGGCTTCCATAAATCGTCTTTGATACTGGGGTCATTGTTTTCAGAAGGAACTGTCCCGATAGGTACAGTTTGGTTAAGCATTACACATTTGGTGGGGAGGAATACTATGAGTAAAATTCAGAAACTTTTAAATAAAAATTCCGCCACAAAGAAAAGCTAGTTAGCAGCTCCAGTTAGCTTCTGTAAGAGGTGGCTAACTATACTAACCTGTAACGCAAGTATATCCAGCTAACTAAAACTAATAGAAATTTAATTTATTTAACTTTTCTTTTAATCTGGCGAGTGTTTTTTTTGTTCGTTTGTTTGTTTTTGTCAGCCCATTTGTTATGGGCATTTCAAAAACATAACTTGGATATCGGGGAAATGTTTTTATTCTTTGCTAATAGTTCAATTTAATACAGCTGTAAGACTATTGTTTACAAGTAGGTGACACTTTGCTCAATTGTAGCTGTTTTCATTTATTTAATACTATCTATACATTTCTCAGCAACGTTTTAGACTGGCAGCCAAACTTTATTATTCACAAGTTACAGACGATGGCATGTCCACAAAAAATGCTCATGTTTCATGTATAATATTCTATTAAGATAAATATTACATGAATGGTCACCCCATCATATTATTGCAGAAACTATTAAACTGTTAAATGTAAGCTTTACTGGTGTAGAAGTATTAGTGTACAATATATTTAAAATAAATTGATATTTATCAGACTTTTGCTTTTCAAAACTGACCATTAAAGTTTTAGACATCTTGCATGTTGCATTAAAAGCTGGTTCATGTCAGCCACAGCTGTTTATCAAAAGCCCTAATGGGCTCCATACGTAAGTGATTGTTTTTGCAGGAATGGTAGTAAGAGCTGCAAGAATGTGAATGCTATTGCCTCCACTTTTAAGATATTTCTGAAAGTAGGGATTGTTATTTGTTGCACCAATTATATCTCATTTTACAGACCCGTGTTTTTGTGGCACACTGTTTTGTTTTGGCATTGTCTACAGACTTGTGGAAAAAGTTTCTCTTGTGTCTGTTTTTTTCCACAAGGTATTTACATAAAGTCCTTTTGACTTTCCAGCCCTACGCAAAATTGGTAAAGCTACAATTGCAGTGACAACATGGGGACACAAGGCAATGGTAGAAAGCGTGCGCCGATAAAAGACCGGTTTTCAGCAGAAGATGAGGCATTGAGTAGCATTGCTCGAGAGGTAAGCATATGAATAACAGCATAATGTGTTTTTTTTAATGGTCCATTTATTTATTGATTAATCAATGCAAATATTGTTTCTCTTACCTTACTTTCCCCTTCTAATGGGCTCCTCAAGCCTGGACAAGGAACTAAATTATTATTTCTGTTAAGATGTTATAAAAACAGGAACACGAGTTCACAGTTTAAACCATTATCATCACTTATATGACAAGGACACACTACTAAGTGGTCAAAATACTTTTAAAACGCACTAAATTGATTAAAATGGTCTGCTAAAACTCAAATATGTTTATGCATATGGAGACTTTAAGCCTTCATTTTTATTTGTGGCATTACTGACACCAAAGAAATGTCTACATTGTGTTAAATGATGCAAGACAAAATGGGATATTTAACTTGCATAAATATTAGGATTACATTTTTGTGGACTCATTTGGAAATCTGAAGCTCTAAATTGTTAGGATCACATCTATTCCAGGAAACGGGGTGAATATTCACGCTATGTTAGTGAATTTTGGGTCAAAATGAATGGAGACAGCTGGTTTAGACTACAAAGAAGTTGACCTGAAGTGTTTTTTGTTTGGGTGGGAGCGCAAGCAGAGGAGAAACTGCCTGGCCTGTAAGGACATGCCCTAGGATTATTCCATTTTGTTCCACAGCAGGCGTCCCATTTCTTTCCTTTTTCCAGACTAGAGTTACAAAAAAAACCATTAAAATACAGAATCAGTTTTATTTCTTTACATTTTGCTTGTATTTATGTAACAGACACACTGCAGATTTTCTGTAAAGAAATCTGTTTGATTGATTCCCTGCTATTTGAAGCCGGCTAAACCAGCTAGTCATAGGTGTTTGTCTTGGCCCTTTTCTAAGAGTGTGAGCTATGCTGTTTGAAAGCTGTGTGCTGCCTCATTCTTAAGCAGTAAGCGCAAGGCTCCATTTGCTCTCTTTATAGTCATGCAGGCTGATCATAGAAACATGAGTCATCTGACCCTCCCAGACAGGTCCTAGATCTGAATCTCTTTGAGGAGCAACCCAAAGATTAGATCAACTGCTGAGAGTTCAACGGGTCGACATCTAACTTTCATATCACTACCCCTCTGAACCAATCTTCATAGCGCTGCCTTTTTTTCTACCTCCTATGGTTAAGAGAATTTAATGGCTTGCCCGTCTGTGCTTGGCATGCATCGCTGGTGAGAATGACTGTGAATTTGAGCCCACACCGTCACCAAGCTGGCTCTGAGCCCCCCTTATATTACTGGGCTGTCAGTCATTTCAATAGAGCTTACCTACAAACTCACTGGCCCAAAAGTTGGAATTCGGTTATTGTCTCATACCTGATTAGGATCTAAGGGACCTTAAGGTATTTGCAGAAAATGCACTCCTCCATGGTCCTCAGTGGAGAGAGGAGGTGTGTCTTTTATATGCAAGATGTGGGTTCATAGTCTATATCATTTTGTTAGTGATATCTGCACGGCCCTGTTGCATAATTAAGTGTCATAATTTTAATTTCTATTCATTTTCTAAGACATTTTGGGTTACAGAGAGCAAAGCCCACGTTGTTGAATCTGTCTGTAGACTAATTGTTCAGGATCAGGATCGTGCACATGGATTTCCAGGGTCAACCGTCTTTGTTTCCTAGATCTTAAATTTGAACTTTTCTTATTTATTTGGTAAAATATTTTGCAGGGATCATATTCAGTGCCAAGTCGGTAACAAGCTTTAAGAAAGTTTTTACCACTGTTTGTGTTGTTGTTGTAAAACTGACCAGTTGTTTCATTGTGTATGGCAACACTTTACACTGTGTTGGATCAAATGAGCGATTGATTGTTTACATGCTATTCAGGAGGTGAATGTACCGGTATTTGTCACAATAACAACCAGAAAATCAGTTAGAAAAAAGATTCTTCTTCTCTTAACCTAAATGATATAAAATGTAGCTTTTACAGTAAATATGCTGGTGAAACCACTGAGAGTGATATTTATTATATAGTGAGCTCTGCAAGCTGAATCTTACTGCACATAATGTTGGAGTTTACTGCTCAGGTTACCTTCTCAGGCCTGTGATGTGACTGTTAAGAGTCGAGCGTGGATGGGCTTGTCTATAGATAGGTCAGAGACAGAGAGCTCAGCTGCGCTGTGCAGAGCAGGTCATACTGTCAGACAACTCGACAGGTGCAGAACCAGCTCACAGCCGTCTCTCTTGCTTTCTCATTCAGACTCCCTCCTCATGCATTTAAAACCATATTTCTCCTTTTTTAGCTCATAGAAAGCACCACACATTTATTTAAGTTTCTTTATATTTGTCATTATGACCATTTAAGTGAACCTATGAAGTCCTCAATCAGAAATTACACTTTCTTTCTTTTTCTTTTCTCAAATTAATATTTTAAAAATATCTTTATTCAGATTGGACACACAGAAACAAAGTGCCACATAGTTTCTATTCTGTCTGTATCTTGTTAATGATCCCAGCTGATAGACTCGATTCATCATACTTATCTTAATGTGTTATCAAACGTGTATCCGAACCATTACTATAGCAAGATGAGCCCTCTAGGACATAAGATTGTGATTATATTGGAAGGTTTTTTTTTTATATAGTTTATCAAGTCTCTAAATTAAAGATTAACCTTGAAAGCATGTCTGTAAACACTTAAGGCAAAGGGAATACAGATTCTCATGGTTGTTTGCAGAGTGATTATGCCTATTTAACCCCATCTGTGCACAGTCTGCAAAGATCACCCAAAACCAGTAAACAGAAAGCCAGCATCATAGCTTGTCATCAACTTAATGATTTAATTTAAGCTTAATTTCCAAGTATCAAGTTTGTATTTTTAAACTGCAACTGTGAAGTTTATCACCAGCTAACATAAAGAGCTGCTTTGTGAATGTTTTGCTTTCTGATCTTTGCTAATGTGGGAGGCGAGAGGAGACGGAGCTGAGTTGCCGTCATCTCACTGGTGAATTTGCCAACTCAGGTGTGAGAAGCTGAGATCACTGAGCTGCAACCTAATCAGCTTTCACATTGACGCCTTAATGTATTCGTTTTATGTCCCCTCTTGTGCATGCATAGAACATTAAACTCTTTTGTGGTACCAGAGCAGCAACTTTATCAGGCTTTATTAGACGACACAGCACAATACAGAGTTTGCTCTGATTCGCTTTTAGTTGATATTGAGTCATTAAACCAGTACATGACTCCTAGGTTTTGGCTCAGTACACCATTTATTCTCATTGTTTGTTGTCTTGTCACCATGAAACAAGATGTTTGGGCTGTGTTATTCACTTCAGGCTATTATTAAAACAGGAATAGCTCTACTCCTAAGGCCTCCTGTGAGTACAGATAAGAAATTACTGGAATGCTGACAGTGTTTGTCTGCTGTGTGATACTGTACACACTGGTCCCAGTATTTATGGACTGTCTTTTAGTTGGAGATAAAGAGCAGAGCTTCACAAGCTTGTGTGCCATTGTTTGTTCATTTGAACATTCAGTTTTGAAGCATGTGTGGTATGTAATTACTAATACCACTGCAATGGAAGGATAAACAACATGGCTACCTCTGTTACTCACAGAGTTATGTAGGGGTTGCTATAACCAACTTCTTAGTTATTCAGTAAAATGATCTCCTTAGAGGAGAGTTTATTGGTTTTGGGATAGCTTTTGCATAAACATGGCTTTGCTTTAATGGGTAGCTAGTTAGATTTGGCTAAACTACCTCTATGTTAACAGCCTCAGCAGAGACTAGCTTTATATGTCTGCATCTCCCACATAAGGGCTTTAAAACACCCTCCTGAAGTTGATGGTTCACAAATGTTGATTTGAAAAAAGCAATTATAAGCTAGGCTATCCTGTACATATAGGGTTTTATCACCATATTAATCTTATTAATGCTGTACATTTCAAGAGGTAATAACAGTGTAAGTTTAAACAAATAAAGCGATGCAGTGTTTATTGCAGTTGTAATATCTTTGCTTCTCTTGACATGATTTTTATAAGAGGTGGCAGGGGTAAACGACATGTTTTTGTGTTTGCACTTTAAGAACTGCAGTTTTTTCACATCTTCACCAGGTTTTTACAACTTTGATCACTTTTACTCCAACCCAAACCACTTCCACAATCCTGATATAGTAGGGCCGCTTTTCTCAGCCGTTTTTACAGCTCGGGAAGATTACGTGAATTCTGTTTAAGTCATTTTAGTTTGCTGTCATTAGCTTCTTTCTTTGCTTCTTTTTCTACAGGTGTGTTTTTTTTTTTCCCATTTTGGCTTGTTTTTGCTGTTGACAACCCACTTGGATCCAGGTTAATCCCAACAAACTGACTTAAGTGTCCAGAATGATGCACATCTGACTTTGTAGATTCTGACATAACTTTTAATCAGTCTTATTTAGGATGGTTTTACTGTCCATCCCTACTAGGTTTTTTTTCCACACAGTTAAATCTTCTTATGTAAGCAGTCTTCAGGAATACTGCATTGATATTGCAATGCTTTATTTTACATGCTGGCTGACTTTTGTTTCATCAATAATCCCACAATGGTTCAATAATAAGATGCAGATAATCCGGCCTTTTCAGCTTGTTTCCCTTTCCAAGGAAATTTCATTAAACAGACACCATTGAAATCATTTATTTTGTTTTTTTTCCTATATCTTTTGGCCTGTTAAGTTGTCTTTGCGTGTAGGCACACTTCTTTATCACTAAAGCTAGTTGACTTTTTTATTTATTTTAATAAGTTAGTGTTTTTTCGTATCCAACAAGAAACACAAGGAATAAACTCGGGGAAAAAAAAAAACTGGATAGAGGCCAACACTTGCTTAAGACTCTTAAAGTTTGTCCTAAACTATGAATAGATGAAGGGTGAGTCAAGACTTTTGAATAATGATGTATTTTGAATCACATATGTTTCAGTTTCTACATTAAAAGTAATAATTCAGTAAGAGCCGATTTATATCTGATCTTGTTTTAATTTGCAGATGAATGAATACATTTTCTTAAACACTTTATTTTCTAATTTCCAACATTTTTTTTACAGTATTTTCTTCTCCATGCAAATTCAGCTGTTTGATCTTCATTCATTGGTTTTGCTGATGCTCTCTTCTTTTTTGTTTGCTCTTTGCACTCACTGGGTGTGATTTCCACGTTTATATTCATGGCTGACAGGTGTGTACATGTTGTTTTCCCAGGCAGAGGCGAGGCTGGCAGCAAAGAGGGCGGCTCGGGCAGAAGCCAGGGATATCCGAATGAGGGAGCTTGAACGGCAGCAGAAAGAGGTATAAAACACAAAACGGACCTGATGTGTAGAGATGCACGAGGAGAATTATTCAGCACCTCAGACGAGTGAATGTAATGCCTCATAAGTGCTTCTTTCATCATAGATAAACTGAAGAGAAAATATAGACGTTTATTTATCGTGTATGAAAATAATTCCCCATTTTCACAGATGAAACCACAAGATCTATTCGTGATGCGACTCATCCAGTGTTTTATGTGTTTCAGCAGTTTTGAAAGATGATTGTATGTTTTTCCTGGCATTTCTTCCCTCTGCCCAGCTTTCTTACCACTCATCCAGCAGTAGCAACAGAAAATGGGGTCAGATCCACCAGTGGATGGTAGGCGAGAGGAGGAGTGGTGGTGCTTTCTTTTCCACTAACACATGCTGTTGTGTGGGATTGAACCCCAGTCAACCCTGACCACTTAGCTGCACTTGACTTTCAGACTACTTTGTACCTCACTGTGGAAATATCCCTCCACAGCGCATTTGCTTTGGAGACACCAGGCTGTGTTTTGTTTTGAAGAGCACGTTTTGGCCTTTGGTTTTATGTTGAATGGTTCAGTCTGCAAGCAAGGAGGTGGTTTCAGCTGTAGTCCTGAAAGCTCCTGCTATGTCCTGCTTGGAATTAATCATTGTGTGTTGGTTTGTTTTGGTGTTTGGCATTAAATTGCGTAATATACTTACTGGTAGATGCTTTTAATCTTGCCCTGGTTTTTAGAGATGACTCCTGCAAATGTTTCACATCTGTTTTTTTTGGTTATATGCAGATGTTGCATTTGAGTGCTTTGGATTTTGCATGACTGTTCTATACATCTCTTCTCTCTCTGTATAATTCTTGCAAACTTTCTATCCTGATTCCAGGCTGATACAGAAAAAGCCAGATCCTCTAGTAGTAGTAGAGCCAGCAGCCGTCATCAGCGGGTTTGTATCGTCCTCATACTTCCTCTCTGCCTCCTTTTTGTTTCCTCTGTTCTTTCCTTTTTCTTTTTTTTTTTTTACACTGCCCTTGAAATCTCATCGTCCATGTTTGTCATTGTGCTTCTCTTCTGTGACTGTTTCCACATAATCAGGGGCTGGATAATGATGTCATGTCGGTCCGAAGCTACAGGGTGCGTACAAAGAGGCGCTGTGTGGAAATTATTGCTGTTTTTTTAAAAAGCACTTGTAAAGGACATGTTATGGGTGAATTGCTTGAAACTGGTAATGCTCAGTGGTGCTTTGCTGTTCTTAAAGATTGCTCCTAAAGTTTTTATGTTTTTTTTTTCATTTCTTATTTAAAGTCAACTTCGTCAGCAGTTCGTGAGTTGGGGTCTAACAAGAGTCGATCCAGTTCTCGTAGAAAAGATGCCTTGGTGTGTTGTGCTGACGTTTGTGTGGCAGTATTACAAAAGCACTCAAACATTTCATATATTTCTGTAACTGTGGCATTTTTTGTTAACAGATTTGTGTCATTGTTTAAGCAGCTGAACAAATGAGATCATAATATTACTTTTTGCCTTTTACTAAGGCAACCTGGGGACTGTTTGTTTAATTTCTTGCAGTCTGGTGCAGTAAAGCCTGATCTCATTTCCACAGCCAACCGTACCGTTGCTATGCAGGAAGGGTAACAGTGTGGTTATCACAGCTCAATTATTATGAAGCAAATCGTAAAAACAAACAACAAAAATGGTGGGCATCTACCTGTTTGGATTTTTTGTTGTTTAAGCAACAATAAGAGAAAAAAACAAGAGTATATCAAACTATGGCGTGGTCATGCTTCATCATTACTGAGTCATTCAGGAAATGATGCTTTTCATCCAATGGATCAGCAGGTCAAGCTCTACCCGTAAGGGTTTGGGTTAGACTGGGACCTCAGTGGAAATTTTACACGCATATTTTGGCAAACCTCCCAATTTACTTGTGGAAATGCAAAGCAAACAATTTAAAAGGACCGTTTCAGACCGAGCCGCAGATTTAGGTGAAAAACAAACTAGTTTTGGTCACAATTTTGCAGAAATGTTGGAATTTCACACTTTTAACAAACTTATTGAGGTTGCATGCTTCATTTTAAACTGGAGTTTAGCTGATGGTGGTGTGTTAAACAGATCTTACTCATATTGTGTGTCAGTTCAGAGATTTTTATTTTTTAAATGATTTTTTATGCATCAAACTTTTCTCAGGCAGTCATGTCCACTTTAATTTCTTTTTTTTCTTTGGACATAGTTCATAGAGGAAATGCTGTTGTAGTATTCAGTGTCTTTCCGCCTTTGGAAGCCTTGTGTTGTGCTGAATGCCAGACCTTCGGTGACGCTTGAACAGTCATTTACAATCACTGAAAAATGACTGTTCAAGAAGAGCGTGAGCATGGAAACACATGCAACACTCCCAACAGCTCTTTCTCTGTGCATTTCTGTGTGAATAGAGCATGCTTTAGATGAACGCATGACTGAATGAAGCAGAAATTGTCAGCATGAGAATCTTTATTTTCTTTTTGATCTCGATTCTTGTGACACCTGGTCTCTTCAGTCTGATGGCCGCTCCACTAGCAGCTCCATTCTGAAGAGTTCTCGCTCCACTGTATGTAACTTTATGTTGATTCCCTCCTGTTTTACTTTTAGTTCTTTCTTTTTTCCTCATATTTACTGATATTTTTCTTACATTTGGGGCTGAACAGAGTTCTGTGTACAATGACCTGCATGGCCATAAAAACGCTTCATCGAGCTCCTCGAAGAAGGACCTGCTGGTCAGTGCATCACTGTTTCTACAAGCATGGAAGAGAAATGCCATTGTGACTTACTGTTGGATGTCTTTAGTATAGATCAGGCTACTCTGTAGGACATGGATACAGTATAGATAAAGATAACAGATATTTTTGGTGCTTAAGATGAAATGTTACTACTCTTGTAGACCGGGCTGTACCATGATCAGAGGAACTACACCAGCCTTACAAAGACCAAAGCACCACCCCTGCCGTCCACTTCGACTTATCAGCCACGGGTTGGTCCTGCTGTCAGTAATGTGCAACTTTAAGCTGAAGCATATTCTCATCAGAAACATGTACATTATTGGATATTTATTACCTGCCTAACTCTAGAATAAGTTAGGGATACTAACTCATTGCACAGACAAAACATGCTAGTTGTGCATAATGTTGCTCAGTTAGGTTCTAAAAGGATGAATCTTGACTTGAATCACCTCTTTTAAACACTTGAGGCTAAATACAGAGGGTTAGCAAAGCATTTATCTGTTTTTACTTCACCTCTTCACTCTCTTACCACCCTCACAATCTGGCTTCATCGTCCCTCTGTGTCCCGTTGTCACTTTTTTTTCCCCATGCTCCCTTCCTGTCCAACAGGTCACCACTCCCTCGTCCTCTACCACTGGCACACGGCTGTCTCGCAGCTACAGCATGGTCAGTTTCTGTCCACCCAATAGCCAGAATCACTCTGCATGCCTCCAGTTACCTTCAGAAGTAGACCTTTCCCCCTCTCTCGTGGCTGGGGTAGCTTTATATTTAGCTCCTAGCGTGTTGAACTGCAGACTGAGAGCGTTGTACTTTAGTTTGACGAGTCCAGGTTTTTGCAGAAGAGCCCTGAAACAAGTCAGCTGCTCAATAGACAATGTTTCTTTTTAACACATGGCCCACAGACGCTCATTGTACTCAACCTACTCAGCTGTTATGTCAAAGATTTATGCTCCTTGTTGTATTTTGCTGAGTCCTGCATTGTGTCTCCCACGTGTACCCTCAGGCCTCTATCTGTGACGACACGGGTCTTTACGGCTCAGGGTACAGTTCAAAAGCTGTAAGTCGTGCGACTGTTTCTCAGCGTTTAGCATCATTACCATGCAAGAGCTTGGTGTGGTAACTGCAGCCTCATGTTTGTCACCCTCCCCCCTACAGCCCTCTGAGTACAGCTGGTACTCCTCAGGAGCCAGCTCCACTCGCAGCAGTCCTGCGGTGAGCACCTTAAGCCCACCATCACCACGCATGAGCTCACAAACACCTTTTCACTTTTAATACCTCCACTCTGCTAGGGAGTGTTTTGACCTCGCATATCAGTGGCAACAGGTTTGAGTGCAGGAAACTGTCACTGACATTGTGTAGAAGTTGTTTGACTTGCTTTTGATGTGTAAAAAAAACTCAATGTTGGACCAGAGTTGTTCTCCTTGACTTGGCGAAAGCTGATGTGTTCAAATGGTTTTAGTTGCATGTAATGATGGTACTCTTTTGGTTGTTATAATTTCGTAATCTGTTAAATGGGAAAACTTTAAATCCTTACAAATGGTTGTTTTTAACGGTGTGTGCATGTGTGTGTGTGAAGAGACAGGTGACCTTCCTGCGTCATGTTGGGTTCTCATGTTTTATGTGTATGCATACTCCTAGCACTCTTCCTCGGATGATGACACTGTCAGCAGTGTGTCCCAGGAAGGCTTCGGCAGAGGTCGGCGGGACAGTACGGTGAGCTGTTGCGTCTGTGCAGTCATAGTAAACAAACTGCATCATTTACCTTTAAAAAAGAAAGTGGAGATGTTTGACTCTCATTGTCGACATCATTGTTTTCTTCCTTTCTTTTTGTTCTTCATCACCATCCTCCTCTCCCTGCGTGTGTCAAATAGTCTTCTGACTTCTCGGACATTAGTGAGTCTGCTGCTGATTATTTCAGTCGCTCCAACCGAAGGGGCAGCATTGTGTCTGACCTTGATGAATTGAGCATCCCAGATTTGGACGCTGTAAGTGCCTGGATCAGGCATCCGCGATGTGTGCTTGGAAATGTGGTGAAGCTCAAACGTAGGATGAATGAAATGCCCGAAATTAATTATGCATGTTTAGAAAAAACCTTTTTGGTGTTGAAAAAGCTTGTGGGTTATAATAAAAGTTACTTAAAGGAGAGCTTAATTGATTGTGAGCATGCACTTTGAAAAGTTCAGCAGAGTGGTTTAATATACTCATTGTCTGTTGCTCATTTGGTTATCAATGGTTTGTGAACGTGCAGCACTGATCCGACTCATGTTACCATGTAAAATAACTCACTGCTTTACAGATGATACGGCTCCGAGCACGAGGATCCAACTTCCCGCTGTAGCCTTACCTCTATTTAATGCCTTTCTTTTTTTTCTTTTTGCAGCTGGATGAAAAATGTGACAAGCAGTACTCGGATTATAGTCGGGTAAGGGGATCATTCTGTTTTAACATAGTCGTTTTTTCTATCACTGCAACAAGTTTCCATAAAACCTTATTTGAAAATGAGTTAAAGTTTCAAAAACAAGGCTCTTCCCTTTATTGTTGAGTCATTTTTAAGTGCAGCATGTGACACCTCCACTCTTGGAAGTATTTGTGAAGGATAGGGTCACCTTTAGAGCTGTTGTGGTATCAGATGATGGTATAGAATGACACACTGGAGTTGTTTTGCATTGTGCTTGACTTGTTTTTATTGTCTTTTTAACTGGGGTTCTGCTGTGTTCACAGCCATCGTCCCGCTGCGCCACCCCAGGCCTTTCAGCCGCCACTCTGGCATCGCTGGGTGGTACATCTTCACGACGAGGAAGTGCAGACGCTGGTAGCAATTATGATCCTGACACCAGTCTGAGCGAACTTAGGGTAAGATGCTGTTTATTGCGTTCTTTTGTTCATATTATTAACCACATCCTATTTAGCTTTATTCACATCCTAGTGCTGAAATGGTAATTGTAGCGTTTTCTGAATCCCACACCATTGCCTCTGGTGTATTCTGCCTTCTGTTCCTGGTGTCTGCTTTAACCATTTTTCTCCTCATATGCACGGGAGGACTGGATGTGGCGTGTCCTGTAAAGCTTATATCTTGGTACTGATGCGTTTTGAGATGGCCGCACGGGTCCTTTTATCTTTCCTTTACAACACCCCCCCACCCCCCCACCCCCCCACTCTCTCTGATGCCCAAGTTCAACACAACCATTCCCTCCATCTGCTCTACAGGATATCTATGAACTAAAGGACCAGATTCAGGATGTAGAAGGGCGGTACATGCAAGGGCTTAAAGAGCTGAAGGTAGAGGGGCTTGAGCTCACAGCATGCCTTCTTTTGTCCTCTGGGAGCAATATGGCATCCCTAACCTCCACTCGTTCCCCACTCACACTTCTCTGTGTCCCCTCTGTCTTTGCCTGCTCCCAGTCTGAGTTCTGTATTTACCATTTTCTTCTGCATGATCTTCCCTTACTCTCTGATCTGAAATGAAGACGCTCCTACATTGTTGCTGGGTTCAGAGTTCTAGGAAGTGTTAACAGGCTCGACCTGCTGACGGATAAACAGTTTTTTTTGGCTTTCATTGGCACAATGTTTGGATGATGCTCTGGCTGCCTGACTTCTTCTACAGTCACTTTCATTTGCTGCTTGTTTATGAAGAGTACATATTTATTTTCTTTATGCAGGAGTAGTTTACTAATGGTCTGACCCACAATAGTTTATTTCAACTGTTTCACCCTTGTTTTCTGGTACACTTGGTAGTTCTCTTTTTCAGATCCCATTTTCACTCGAGTGGCTTGTTTCACCCCTAAGTGATGCAACACTGTGACTACTGTGTGATCAGTCTCTTCACTGCACTTTACTTCACATATTGGTTCCACTTAAGTTATTTAATATAAAAATACATTAGATTTTACAGAACTAAGTTTTATTTTTTTGTTAAATTGATCAAATTTGCTCCCCTTTTTGTTGTATTGACATGTTTCTGAATGTATCAGGAGTCGCTTGTGGAGGTGGAGGAGAAGTATAAGAAGGCCATGGTATCAAACGCACAGCTGGACAACAACAAAGCCAACCTCATCTACCAGGTGGACACACTCAAAGATGTCATAGAGGAGATGGAGGAACAGATGTCAGAGATGAGGAGAGAGCTGGAAGACAAGTCAAAGGTCGGAAGATATTTGTTTCACATCGATAAATGTACTTATTGTTTTTAATGAAATGCCTGTGGCTAAAATAACTTTTGTTTCTGGTTTCAGGAGCTAGAAAGACAAAAACACACGTGTTCAGTTCTGCAGCATAAACAGGAAGAACTGAAGGAGGGAATCCGCCAAAGAGATGAGCTTATAGAGGTATGGTGGCCTGTGCATTAGAACAGATCGTTCTAATGCTGTGGATTCTGTCAGCACCTTTTGAAGGTGTCTGTGCGTCTGTGCAGCTGCAGAGGAGGCTTTGTTCTGCAGGAATTTGATAAGGAGTCTGTCATTGGCCTGCTTTATATTCCTCCTATCCACTGCCATGTCTCTCTGGCTCTGTGTCACCGTCTCTGTTCCTTTCACAGCAGTATACACTCAAATGAGTTCTTTCTTGCCCTGCTTCACCACTGTGTTTTGTATCTTTTGTGTGCATTAATGGTCATTTTCACTTCTTTTCTTTGTTTCATTTAATTTTTGTTTTCATCTCGGCCATACTCAATGCCCCTCCAGGAGAGCCAGCGAATGCAGACTAAGTTAGATGCCCTTACCAGAGAGGTGTTTGATCTTCAGGAAACGATAAACTGGAAGGACAAAAAGATTGGGGTAGGAGGTCCCACGTCGGTGCTCTGACAGAATATGAGAGGCAAACAGCAGTGGTGTTTTTCAGCCTTTTAAGGCCCGCTTGCCTCTCATGCTCTCTCTGTGTGATGGAGACCCGTAGGCTTTAGCACATAAATGGACCCAGTCACAAACGGTTTTGGTTTTTGCATGTCAAGAATAATAGTTTGGATCCTGCAGTATCTGCTTATTGACTCAGTGATCGGTATGAATTGATTTTTGCTTTAAAATGACCAAACCTGCAGAGAATTATGTATAATCCAGCATGACATGCATGCACCACATCTGGAATAGTTTGTTACATCATCAAGTCCTGTTTTTAGATTTTGAAGTGTAAATTACGTCCCTCCTCATGTTCTGCTTGTCACTATTCTCCACATTTCTTCTTAACATTTCACTTAACATTATTAGCATCTTACCCTTGAGACTATTTCTCTTTGTCTCTTTCTGTCTCTCTCTCTCTTGTTTCATTCTTTGTCAGCTTGAAGTACACGCTGCATGTTTGTGCATGCAACATGTAATGCTATATAGCATGTAGTGTTGCATGTCTGTCCAGAGTCTTTCCAATTTCTCCCCTTCTCGTCTCTTGTCTTCTCTCATGTGTGGCCAGGCCCTAGAGAGGCAGAAAGAATACTTTGATTGCATTAGGAATGAAAGAGATGAGCTCAGAGATGAGCTCGCTGACATCAAGGGGAAGTCCAAAGCAGGAGAGGTAGGTCCACCAAGTCCCAGAGGATATAACAAGGTTATAGGAAAGACATTTTAGATCTAACACAAATGTTTCTTATACCTTTTTGTTTGTCTGTTTTTTTTTTTTTCTCTAATTTCTTCCATATTATGATTTAAAATTTTAGTTATTCAGGATACGGTCATGCTTATAGTTTACCACATCCAGCTGTTGGTTAAGGAGGTCGGCAGATAGTGTTGCTACTGCACACAGATGTCTCCATGGCAATGTATAAACACAACAGCCAACAATAATAGTTATTGTTTATCTTCACATGGATCAAATGCAATAAAAGCAGAAATTCATAGTATAGGGTTTCCTGAAATGTTTTTTCATTCTGAACATTTATGTTTGTTTGTTTGTAGCATTTATTATTTTTTACTTGTTTACATGTTTGAGCTTTCAGCCTAGAGTGTCCAGACTTAATTAATAAACATGTCAGAAACTTTAATTCTGACTGTTTTTATATTTACAGCACATTGTTTTGTGATTTCATAATTTTTCTTCCTGAGTTTTTGGTCTAATTGTCACATCTCTGTTTAGTTAAATATCTGTTAGGATCACTGCCAGAGAGTGAGTTATAAACAGCCTAACAGGACCATTGCTTACTGATATGTGTGTTTTCTTACCACAGAAACACGGACTGGTCATCATCCCAGAAAACACGCCAAACGGAGATGTCGACCATGAGTCTCTTTCTTCAGGGTTAACTCTGGTTTCCCAGGAAGCCGCCCAGGTTCTGGAGTCTGCAGGGGAGGGCCCGCTGGGTGAGTCAGACTGCTTCAACATGTTTGTGCCAGTCGAATTAATTACCGCATATCACAGTGTAAGTGTTAATGTTTTCTTTCTTTGCTGTGCAGACGTCAGGCTACGGAAGTTGGCAGAGGAGAAAGACGAACTGCTGACTCAGATCAGGAAGCTTAAGAATCAGCTGGAGGAGGAGAGACAGAAACACCCGAAGGTGGACAGTGCTCATACGGATGGGGAGAGGATGGAGAACGGTACGGACCTGCACTTTATTGAGATGCAGAGTAAGTTAACTTCCTCACCTCTATGCTTACCTGATCATACATGTGATGCATTTAGCTTTTCTATTCTGTAGTTTAATTTTCTCCTACTTTAAACTCAGCATGGGCTTTTCTCTGCAGGGGATGCTAACAGACAGATTAGTGAATATAAATTCAAGCTTTCGAAGTCGGAACAGGAAATCGGTACATTGGAACAAAATGTAAGTTGCATACAAATCCTAAGAGTTCAAAATAATACACAGAAATGTGCAAGATGGTTAATAACTGCACTTTTCCCACCATTTCACAGATTAATAGACTTGAAGGTCAAGTGTCCAGATACAAAGCAGCAGCTGATAATTCTGAAAAAATAGAAGATGAACTCAAAGCAGAAAAACGAAAACTTCAGAGAGAGGTACTGACGGAGCAGGTCGCTTTTCTTTAGCGTTCAACATTCAGCCTGATGCTAATGTCCTCTGTCGTCCCGCAGCTGCGCACTGCTTTGGATAAGATAGAAGAGATGGAGATGACCAACAACCATCTAGTAAAGCGCCTGGAGAAGATGAAGGCCAACAGGAACGCCCTTCTGTCTCAGCAATGAGAGCAGGCGGCATCACCACAGAAGCCCTTAAACTCGCACCTCAGACCTCTGACTGCCATACCGCATTGGGAGCTCACAGCTGTAACACTTTAAAATTTTGTAGCTAACCAAAAAAAAAAGAGAGAAAAACCTTAAAAATTGTAGCACAGCTTAAAATTGAACTGCATCCTTTTTTTGTTTTTCCAAACTGAAACATTAGTTTTGTCTGGCGCTGTTTTTGGGTCAGAAATCAAGCTAAGACGAATATTAAAGTTGCTGGGAGATGCACCTGAGGACACTTTTTTTTTTTTGTCACTACTAAGATTTTTAGACCTTTCTACTACATCATGTTCTCAAGGATTTTCCTTTTTTCTTTTCTAAGTTGCATGAATGGGTAAAATTCTACTTTTAAACTATTAAACCTTTGTGGCTGCTCTGAGCCCCGCACCTTCCCAGCTTCCCCTCACACAGTGAAGTGCCTTTTCACACGGAGACTGGGAGTCTGCACCGCTCAACGAAAACAGTACGTTTTACCAGGTACAATAAGATGTATTTTAAAAAGGAAAAAAAAAAGTGCAGTGGTTATTTGAAATAATAGAAAATTGCTGCAGGTAAATTGAAAATGTTCAAATATTTAAAGTATTTCTTGGGAAATAAATGTGTAATTTACAGAAATGTGTATAAAATTACTTTTTTTTTTATTATTCAGTGTTGTGATTGTGTCGATTCTGCGGGATGCTGAGCAAAATGTTTCAGGGGGTGGTATGCTTTTTCCACATAAGTAATTTTATTGGATGAATCTGTGCACAAGGTTTTTTTTATAAATGGACATCGATGGCACTCCACATATCGATCATGTCAAAATAAAACAAAATGTAGATGTCAGAATTTGACAAAGAGTAACGGCTAAAAATGTTGCTATTCAATCCTTATGTTAATATAGTGTCAAATATATTTATTTCTCTAGTTAAAATACTGTTCATGCCTTTGATCGTTTGAGTGAAACCGGGCTCCTCTACAGTGTTTCTACAGGTAAAACATGTTGCTGGGTTGAGGATTTAGGGGGGAGGAAATGGAGAAATGGTATGCAGATCTCTGCACATCTCATGCTGAAGTGGGAAATGCAGAAGCAATAAATGTCTAGCTCATCTGGTGCGTTTTTTGGGTATCGTTTGGGGACTCGTGACCCAATTCCATTTTTCCTGGCAGCACGTCCCACGTCTTAGAAAACCACATGGAGCTCTTAAAAATAGGCCTTTCAGAAACTGGTTTCCTGCCTCAGTTTTTTCTACAGAACGGAAAATAAATATTCAAGAAACATTTTCAAATTGTTTATTTAGAGCAAAATAATGAGACCTAAAAATAGCATTTCTGGGTTTTTCTGTGCTCTCAGCATCTCTCAAACACTTTATAAAGATCGGGCAGGTTTGCGATCTGCAGCACGGTGCCATCTTCACTGAAGTTCTTTGGTGGACTGAAAAGGGTCCGAAAAGCTTTGAAGATGATGTGCTCAACCTTCCAACGCCAAGAATTCCCCTCAGCTTCCTGAAACGCAACAAATGTGCATCAATCCTTTGATTTTATTTTAATAAGTAAAAAACAGTTCCATCTCCTCACCTGTTCCTCCCCTGGTTCACTTTCTAAGACATACTGCTTCCTGATGGAGTAAAACATGCTGCACTCCTTACTGAAGTCTCTGAAGCAGTCTTTTTCATTGTCCCAGTTCACCTGTGTAAACGTGCAAATCCCTTAAAATCTTCTAATGAAATCGAAAGTGACAGACGACTATGGGGGTCTCACCTCTGTTGCAAGGCGCAGAATGAACATGGGGAGACCCTCCATGACAGGGGTGTACTTGTCCAGGAGGAGTGGTAGTCCTGTGAGATTCCCTTCCTGTGGTGGACACAGCTAATATAACCACTTTAACAGAAGTTACTGAATTTAATGATCTTATCCAAGCTGACCTGGTCTATCTCCATGGAGAAGTAGTCCCCCAGCATTTCAGCTTTCCTTTTCAGGAAATCCACTATGTAGTGAGCCAACCCCTCTTTAGGACCGTCCTCTTCAGTCCAGCCACTCTCATCAGAGTCCAAAGCCAACATAGCCAGTTCATAAAGAGGTGCTGGTGTCTGAATGAACACACTGCGCTTAAAATCTGTGCAGCTTCAAGTCGATTTATTCACACGGTACAGTCTACTTACAGATAGTCTGAGTACGCCAAAGTTCCCAAAGTCATAAATGAGAATTTGATGGAAAAGTTCTTGGCTGGAAGAAAAAAAAAAGAAATGTAAAAAATCAGCAGCTTGGGAACAAGTGAGTTTATATGTTTGGTGTCGCTCAGACCTGAGTTTGGTGGCGTTGAGCAGATAGAGCTTGGTGTGATGCTGGATCAACGTCCACTGAGGATTGACGCAGCCCACAAATGAGTGGTTCTGCAGCATCTCCTGAAGACCTGGAGGGAGAAAGAAAAAGCTGCACTTTGCTGAATTTATGGTTTGTAAACGCATCACAACTTTCTCTACCAACAGCACTGGACTGTGTTTATCCACGTTATGTTGGCATGGCAACAAAATGATGTTGGCGCTTATTTTTTTCCCTTATGAAAGCATAATGTGGGAGCACAGGGGGGGTGCATTACACGTGTTCAGGAAATGAGCTGTGTCCCCGGAGCTCAGGCAAATCAGTGGAAAATTCCCAAAGTCAAAGGGAGATCTGTTTGTGCATGATGCAAACACTATGAAACTACAACTACTCTACCTTTATGCGTGTTCTCAGTGATTTCAGCTCTCAGTTCTTTGATGCTGGTCAGTTTAATCGCTCTTCTTTTGGGCGTGGCAGCGGCCGTCAGGTCCACACCTCCTCCTTTCGGCTCCGTCCTCGGTCGCTTCCTGCACACAGCACGATGTTACAGTAACTTAAGTTTACAGCCAACTTCACAAGTTGATAACAGAGTCAGCCACACAGGGGCAGAAGAAACCCATTTGATCATTTTAACTAGATGCCTATATCTTTTAACCCACTAGATATGGATGCATGACGAGCAACTATTGCTGCAAAATATAAAAGCACACCTTTCTAATGTGCACTCTGTCATTATAGCACATTAAATCAGTGGATGACAGGAACGGGCTTTATGTGTGATAATATCATTTATGAGGGATATGACAGGTTCCCGCTCCATTACTCAACCTGCAGGTCAGTGTTCAGGCTTGCTCGCAGCAGAATCAGTCTCAGTCTTTCAGAAAGGATTCATCATGATGAGACTGATAGCTCAGTGAAGCTAAAATTATTTTAATTTAATATTTAATCACTTGTTCAGGACTTCATGCTGCCATTTAGTATAAAAATTAGCTATACAAATACCTTTAAAAGTCCCCCTTAGCACTTCTTTAAGCTCCCCAGCTGAAAGACATACAGTCCCTCTAGTTTCCTGAGTCTTCCTCCTGGGTCTCATCCTAAGAAGACTTCTAACCAAATGCTCGAATCACCTCATCTGAGTCCTCTTCAGACCTAGGATCAGCAGCTTTATAATTATAATAATAATAATAATGCATAAGATTTCAACTGTGCTTTTCTAGGTACCCAAAGCACATTACATTGGACATGTGTAGCCACAGCTGCCCTGGTGTAAACCGACACAAACGCAGCAGCCAGCGTGCACCTGCAGCC
>JBAMIG010000017.1:5901580-5915105 GCA_037177335.1 Kiunga ballochi | reverse complement strand
CCAGAGCCGGGACTTGAACCACTAACTCACTGGTTACGAATTGACCCGCTCTACTACATGCGCCACAGCCGCCCCAACTGCAATCAGTCAAAATGACAGCTTTCAGATTTTTTCTGTCACTGCTATAAAAAATCTGTTGACGGAAAATTTCCGGTTTATAGTTTTTTAAATTATTGTGTCCACACTTGTTGACATACTTTAAGTAATCCTGAAATAGACTTCTTAGAAAGGAAGCTCCATTAATCAGTGCACAGTTGGTATGATGACTTGGTACGGGTTATATAGTGATTGATTTTGAGAACACAATTATTAGACTGTTCATGTTATAGACATGCAGACAAAATGAATGGCTTTGCTTTGCTGTCAATAAAATGAATGAATCCTGCAGGTCGTCCCTCGTTGTCCACGGTGTCCAGATATTCCTCTGGCAATCATGAAACCTGACATCGTTTTTTTTGGAGAAAATCTTCCGGAAATGTTTCACAGAGCCATGAAGCAGGATAAAGACGAGGTGGACCTCCTAATTGTTATCGGCTCGTCACTGAAAGTCCGACCCGTTGCACTCATCCCAAGTAGGATTTTACTCAGATGAATATATTTGCAGTCTGTTTGTTGCATTTGCGTTAATCTTTTTCCCCCACTTGTTTTCATGCAGACTCCATTCCTCATGAAGTGCCTCAGGTCCTGATCAACAGGGAGCCGCTGCCTCATTTAAACTTTGATGTGGAGCTACTCGGGGATTGTGACGGTATTATCAACGAGCTCTGTCATCGACTGGGTGGAGACTTTGAACAGCTCTGCTTTAACACGCTAAGACTCACTGAGATCACAGAGAAACCTCCTCGGTTACCAGAACAGCCACCAAGCGAGGCCTTGTCTGCTTCCAGCGACCCGTCTGTGGAGGTGCAGAAGCAGCACCAAACGGACTCCGTAAACAAGATTTCAGGGGACACTGAAAGTCTGAATGTCACAGAGACTGCTGATAATAATGTCACACCTTTGAAGCCTTGTCCGAGTGAGGAGACCGCCGAATGTCCAACACAGGACGCGCCAAAAGACGAGGCATCTGAGTTTAAAAGCCAAGCACCCAGCTTTGAAATTAGAAAACGATGTTGGGTGAGTCGTGTCAACAGAAGTCCAATCAGCAAGCGGCTTGAAGGTAAGCTCCAGATCACGTAGTTGGTTTCTTACCCTTTACTCATAGTTTGTTCATCTGACTGCTTAGTAAAACTAAACATTGATCCGGTCTGACATAAATGCTCAAAACCAATTTGCTAAAGTCTGTGTCGTTCCCTCAGCATCCCAGTACCTTTTCCAAGCGCCGAATCGTTACATCTTCCATGGAGCTGAGGTTTATTCCGACTCTGAAGATGAGACGTCAAGCTCTTGTGGCAGTGACAGCGAGGAATCTGAATGTAGTGGTGAAAGTGTGGAAGACGACAGCGAGCCTGAGGACGCCGCCATGACAGCAGCAGATATAGAGACAAACCCCAGAGACACGTTACTAAATTCAGCCACTGAGGCAGCATCGGGCACGCAGAGAGACACTACTTCTGAAATGACTGAGAGCACCACTCACCTTTAAATGTAAAAAGTACCCGTTTGACAAAGCACTAATTGTCTTTTTATATGTTTCATATATTTTTGACTCCTCATACTTATTATTTTTCATAACATTGAAATGGTGTGACAACTTTGTGTGTATATGCAGCAGGTCTTCCCTTTTTTTCTGTACCGCTTTGTCGCATAGTGTCTGAAACTACATACTGTTTACTATTTACTTCATATATTCATATTTTTCTTTACTTTTTTAAGAAATTGTTACCATGTTGTCTTGTATTGACATTTCCATAGACTTAGCTGATGCCATCGGCACTGGATTACTGCAAATGGAACATTATCTCATATTATTTCCTAAATTATTTTCATTTCAAGCAAAAAACATGTTAATCTTTCTCATTTTGTGATGTCTGCTTTGGTCTGATGTGTTTCTGTGTTGGTTCAAGTTGGTAATATGTAAGCCTTCGACCTGCTAAATAGTGAGCAATCTAGTTTCGGACACATTTTCAATTGAGGTACTTGAACGCATCATCTAACATGCAATGTGGAAAGATGGGTTTTATCTTTTGTAGAGTCAACCATTCAAAAGGAACAATAATCTTTAATTTAAGACCAAAGAACACTTTATCATCCTGCTCCCATGTTGTCATGAGCTTTGTATATTTAACCTGTCGTATAAATCTTGGGAAACAAGTATAACTTTGACAAGGCGTTCCTCCTGACATGTGGCAGCTAATTTTATGGTCAAACCTCATATTTTTATACTCTGATGTAAGACAATACTCCTTAAAGAGTAGATGAGTTTTCTTTTTTCTGTACAAAGTTAACCCAGAGAAATTCTAAGAGATCTGTCGTTGATTATACTGATTGATGACCTTTAGTTAAAATGGCACTTTTTTTCTCCATATGAAACCGGGTTTTGTCGGCCATGTTTGTTTTTGTAGAAGACAATGGGAGTTTGATTTCTGTAAACTGTTTGGTCTATTGATGTATTTTGACCCAGAGTCGTGGAAATGTCTCTGCCGCTATAGTTCACATGCTATTTACAACTATTTTTTTTTATATATATCTGCCGTTATTACTGTTTTTTTCTAATGCGGTTCTCAGTTAAGAAGGAAAAGCACTGTCCACGTACTTTTATTTTAAACCTGCTGAGTGTTCACATAAATTCATTACTGATCACAAAAGGAGTTCTCTGGATCATTACGTAAACATTTGTGAAAACGTGTTGATGCTGGACCACGTGAGTTTTACACCACAGGTGTTTTTTTAATCCATGCTATGCATTGAGTGCATACTTTTATGAGATGCAGGTTAGTTGTTCCTGCAGATAAATCTGCTAAATGTAGTTAAGGCCAGGCTGCTTTTCAAACACTTTGCTCTGTTGCGTAACAGTCACTGTGAGCCTGAGGTTTTATTTAACGGTCATAGCATACTCCCTGTTTTATCTGCACAAGCCATTTAATGGCTTCTTAAATCTGATTATTTCTGTAAACTCAACTGACCGGTCATCAACCATGGCCACTTTATTTAGGATCATTCTTTAGACACATGTTTTTAAATGACTGCAGACCGGCTGTGTTTCTGATTTTTACTCTGGTATTAAAACTATTACAGCACTTATTAGGTGTAATGAAAGAGCAATAGTAGTGAATGATCAGCTGAAATAGAATAAGTTTATATAAAAAACATTTTAGCAAACTTAGACTACCTTTTAAATCTTTAATCCTGAACACAGAATTGCTAAATTATCATTTACTGAACAGACTAGTACAAACCTGATGCAGATATGCTGCAAACATACTGCTATATATATTAAAAAAAACTTTATTTACAAAGCGGTTTTCATACAAATGTAACACAAAGTGTTCAACAATTTTTAAATGCATATAACTGTCATACATTCAAGTCTAATACATCAAAGTTCAGTAACACACCTGATCATACTTGCACGTAGAAAGCTCTCACCCATGCAGGGGAGCATGTACACCCCCCTCCCTCCCCCACTTCTTTTTGCAAAAACAAACTTGGGCTTTTAATTTCTGTGTCTACCTGAAACGTGATAAAACGTAACAGGAGGATGAGCATCTGCCCTGCATGTCTGACATACTGATGTGTTTTCATTGACAAATTAAATCTTAATGTATGCACATTAATTTTGAAATAATTTTCAATTATTTAATTTGAATAACAGGAATGTTATATATTGTAAAAAAAAATAAAAAAAAAAACTGGTTCCCACTACAGTAAAATCAGAGTTTCTAGCTCTGTTTATTGGGACATGGTTTGCTCAGCCTTTTCAAAGCCTAGACTGGAAACCAACAGAACCAGTGACATAGCTGCTGTCATAATTGCTCTACACTATGAAGAATAAGCAAAAATCCCAGTGACTCAGTGTCCCAGACTACTGATGTATTTTCCACACATCAGCGACATAAATTCTCAATAATCAGTTTGGTGTGGTGTTGTTTGCAAACATTACAAGAAGCGACTTGCGAGCTCAAATTTTCAGGCGTTTTTATATTATTTCCTGCTTTATAATAGCAAACAGCCTGTTTCTTTTAGGTTGCTGGCATGGTTACGTTTGAAAACAAAGCCCTGCAGGCAGTGCATTGGTGGCTTTTGGGATGATTGTTATCTCCAACTTGACCAGTCGATGTCAATAATTTATTTACATTTCTTCAGGCTGGTAAAAGCTAAAATCTTCCACCTTCTGCTCAGTTTCTTCAGTTTTTAAGCCTAAATTTCAGCTATACAGTTGTTGAGGGTAGCTGGTGACAGTGCTCTGTAGAAATATAGAGGGAGGTAGTTGTCCTAAACTTATCCCATCTGAGATGCAATTGTTAGGAAAAAAGTATTTGGTTATTTATCCACTAAGCTCACGGGTCTGTAATAGTGTTTAAGGGATCCATGTTTTTGTTGCAATAAACTTTAATTATAAAGTGCTTCTCTAAACAAGTGTTACGAATTCCTTCAGACAGCTAGAGACTAAACTAAAATCAGTTCCAACACCCCAAACAAAAACAATACATTATGAAATGTGTGATGTAGGAATATATCAGTCATGCATTTAATGGAAGATAATGAAGAAGCTGGTTTGGGGACTCGACTAGGGTGGAGGTTTAAACGAGCCTTTCTGTGTGGAGTCTGCATGTTTTTCTGGGTTCACTGTTGCTGATTTAAGGAAGCTTTTAGTATTTTCCATAACATCTGTGTCTTTGGCATAGTTTACATATTGTTGTAGCACATTTTCATCAGCATGGGCCATGTCTGGACGGGCATATCATATGGTTGAATATTATTTGGCCTTTCCTGTTTATTTCGTTTAAGAACATTTTGCCACATGACTGAATAAACTCATTTAGACTGTCAGAGATTTGCTTCCTTTTGTTTTTGTTTGTTGTTTTTCTTTTTTTTTTTACAGTGTTTGTTTAGCAGAGGACCATAATGAGACAAGATCTCTAGTTTTCCTTGGAAAATGCTATTGTGAATATAATGTAGGTCTTTGGTTTTGCTCCTGAAAGGATGCCAAGAAACGTTTTATTACATATTTATTTGTTTATTACAGATCATTGCAGATTCTTCAATGTTAAATAGCCATTTCTATGTGCTTCACTCATTTATCACACTTTACATCACATATTTTATACTCTTTTTTTTTGTTTACTGGTCATTGAACTGGTGGAAGACCTTTCTGGGTGGAGAAAAGCACACATTGTATGCAATAGAGTGAGTTATTACCAGTCTCTATTTTTCATCTTTTCTCTTTTGTTGGTTGTCTTTATGTAATAAATGTCAGGTAGCCTAGTCAGGGAATGGCTTCCTCTGAATCCTATGGCACATCCATCTCTTTTTCTCCTATGGCAAATTTATTCCCAATCTTCACCATGTCCTGATCAGAAAAATCTGCTGGCCACAAAACAGGGTCATTGATCAGCAGATCCTCTTTCCTTTCAGATGCGTGATGCCTAATTTTCTATGTCCTTCTCGCTGAGTTTGACTATTTCTGACGTATCTCAATTGATTCTGCACCTTATTTTATTGCTTTCTCCGTTTCTATATATGGTGTAAAAATCTCGTTAGCCTTACGCGTGGGTAGCTGGAGCCTTTCCCAGCAACTGGGCGAAAGACAATATACTGGAGACCCTGGACAGGTGTCCAGTTCATCACAAGGCCAACATAGAGATTCAAACTAGTCTTACACATTTAAAATGTTTTTTATTTTGTTTCAATAAAATAAATTTTAAACAGTGATATTTTCCTCTTCAATGTTTTTTATGTTTAATTTGTAGATAAATAGGTTCACAGTGTAATCCACTTAAATGTGACTTTGGGCGTCTCAAGATCCTCTGTAGGCTAATCTAAACATTATAGATTATAATCTAATATTATTGTCAAAAGATTATAGACTATATTCTATAGGCTATGTATTTCAATGTCTGGCTAATTAGCGTTTACATAGGCTACATTTAGACAGAGAACGCTATCGCTGAAACCGAAAAAAAAACTACATTTCCCAGTGTACTCTATGCAGTCCTGTCATACGACCTGTCGTAAAAATCCAGTTGAGCGCTATAGCCTGGACATATCCCATCGAAGCTGGTAGATTTTCCGCTTTATTTTTACTTGTTAATCCGAAATGTTTATGTAGTACCGTCAGCCCTTGTCCCACAGGAGCAGGTGTGGAAATGGAGGCAATGGAGGATGACAGTTTGAGCATTAAAGACGACCATAATCATAACTATTGTGGGAGCAGTGATAGGAAAGTCCGCACGTATCTTAACCGCCAGCTGTCGGATGTAACGACGGTTCCGCAGCCCGTTTGTGCTACGGTACCTGTCGGAGAATTCGGTACCGGGCACTGGTTCGGCGGTACCACTGGGTCAAAGTTTATGGACTCGGATACAGGCAGTGAAAGTAGTGAAGTCAGTGAGACTGACAGCTCGGCTACAGCTAATGTCGAGGGAAGATTCACGCTTGATTCTACTTCCAAGTTCCGTAAGTTGACTTTAAGCAGTCGCTCAGCAGCTCGGTATAAAGTTCTGGGTATAGTACCGATTATGTGTAATTAAAAAAAAGTGATGTGATTTAACTCGTACCATGTTTTTTTCTGCATTCAGTTCTGAATGAAATGGCAGTAGAAGACTACCGTAAAAACCACTGGCCAAACCTGGAGAAGGCAATAGACCGTCTGCTTATCCAGAACTCCACCGATCAAATCTCTGTCTCCTATGCTCAGATTTACGGGTCAGACTGGACTAAACAGTATGATCAATCTTAAAGTGGGCTGTGCTCATGTGCTTTGTCGCTTTGTGTTTCTAGATACATCTACAAGTGTGTTTGCCAGCAGCACTCTGAGCTGCTTTATAGTGATCTGACAGCAAAGATAACAAGTCATCTGCTGCAGGTTTCAACTCAACTACAGGTATATAAAAAAAAATACAGAATGTATTATATCCAGAAAACCATTTTTACATTGTAATTACCTATTTGCAGGCCAGCCAATCAGAGAACTTAATTGAGAACTTCAATGTGGCTCTGATGCAATACACAGCTTCTCTTCAGTGTATAGTTCCAGTATTTATATACTTGGTAAGTGTGTTTTTTGTCAGATCATAATTACAGCACAGGTATGTAACTACAGATAAATGTTTGATTTTATTTCTGTTTGTGGCTTTTCCAGAATAAATTCTACATCGAATCAAAACTGAACAGAGACCTAAAAGAGGATCTGATGAAACTTTTTGCTGACCATGTGGCAGAGAAACATTTTGATGCCCTAATGCGTGAGTACATATAAAAAATCTTTCTTTGACACCCAGTAAGCTTTCCTGTCCTTTCCACCGTGCTACAGCCGTAATGTGTAAACCATGTGGAACGCTGTTAAAGAGAAAACCAAATTTTAGTATTCAGTAATGATGTGAATTTCCCATACTTTCAGCTCTGCTAATCAAAGCTCACACCAGGCCTTTCCAAGTGCAGCCATCAACAATGGCCAGTGTGGTTAAAGGCCTCTACACGCTACGGCCAGGTGACTTGTCCTGGATGAGTTATGCAGGTTTTTTTTTTTAATACTCTGATGATAAAATTCACCGTTTTCTTCTTTCAGAGTGGGCTCAGCTTGCCCCAGATCTTTTCTCCAGTTTTATTCCACAAATCCACCCTCCTGCCGTGGAGTCTCAGTTGCCTGCTTACGCCGCTGACGACCAGAAGCTGCAAATGGAGCTCTCCATGAACGGCTTTCCACGGTATCGTTCTGTCTTTTCACAGCATTGCTTTGATACGGCTCGATCCCTGTTAATCACCAACAGACTTTGCTTGTTTTCCAGGGGGGACCAGTCTCGTAAACGAGCCAGTGAAGACTCCTGATGGCAAGATCGGCGTCTCAAGATTTGTTACTGTGCCTTCTACGTCTTGATCACACGCTGTCTAACTCGGTACAAAGCTAACGAAGCATCGGTTTTGTGTGTCTCGACTGAAGGCCACAAAACACTGTGAAGCGAAGAGAAGGTGCCGTCGAACTGTTGAGCAGAATGCTTAACCTCGCTGCACTTTAAAAACAAAACAATGAAACGGAAAAGCACACGGACTGCAATTAATAGGTGCTTTTTTTGTGAAGCAGCTGATGTCATGTTTTACGTTTTGAAGATGGCCTTAATGCATCTGATTGATCAGCTTTCCTTTGGAGAGATGTATGTTTCATTCCTAACCTTTAACCTGGAAGTGTTCTGTGTTGTTGTGATCGATGGGGCGAATCAAGACTTTCTGTTGCTGCTAATAATGCTGTTTTTGTCAAACAAATGTGGCGGGTTTTGTTGCGATGGAGCCAAATTCTTCTAGTGAACGCAGACGCATTCATGTTGCCTTTTCTGTGTAGGTAAACCAAACTGCGTTTCCTGTTTCCCAGTTTTGCCAAAGAGGATTGCAGGACATGTTTTGTTTACTCCTTACCACGTTTGTTGGATTTAAAATGAAATTGTTTGTGTTCGCTCGTGTCACTCAGCCATATTTGCTCGTATTATCAGGTTTTATAGTGTTTTGTGGAGATCATGTCAACTTTTTCCTTTGAAATAAGTTTGGCTTTTTAAGCCTTGCATGAGCTTGCCAGAAAGTGCCAGAAAACTTGGACAACTACAGCATTGTGTTTTATAAAATTTCCATTTTACCTCCTTAATAGATTTAACAAGTGATATGCAAAGCTTGGTGGCTGGTGCATCAGAGCATGCTCCTCAGAGCCTCTTTATAATGTAAATAAGTTGTCCCTGCATAGCGGTTTTTGCACCCTCGGGCATTTCTGTTGACTAGCTCTATTGAATAGACATATTGTATGTAAGTGGGATTTGATGCCCGCTTCTTGTCATTGTTGAGGATTGAGGCGGTTTCTTTAAAATAAACAAAAAAATGTGTCGTGATGGGACCTGAAATATGTAGACAGTTCAGATTCTTTTGAACAATGTCGATCTATTTATAAGTAATTTGGCAAGAAGAAGAATGGATTGGTTGGTTTTACACTGGTTTTACTAAGCTCCTATTGGTTCACCTGAACATGCAGCAAACATTTTTCATGACTTTTTAAACTGTGAATAAAATCCCACTTGGCAGAGAAGCTGTTTCAGTAATCGGCTTTTTTATGTTTATATGAAATTAATCAAATCTTTGCATTTTAACTTATAAATATAAATATTACAGTTCGTCTACAGGGTCACCAGTATGTGTGTGTGTGTGTGTGTGTGGGGGGTGATGGGTTATTCTGCAGGACAGAGGTCTGTGATGAACCACAGGATATCGGAGTCCCTTTTCAGTACGCCCCCCTTGGCCAATGAGGTGGGACGCCACCCTGACACATGGGTCAGGCCGACCCAAAATAACCTGCAACCACCGTGCTGACAAATGTTGCTACTTTTACTGGTGACCGGTTACCGTGGCGACATTTTCCTGTAAAAGCCTAGGTTAACTCGTAGTGAGCGAATCGGGAAAGGCTGAGTCCAATATTTTCTCCAGGTAGCAGCAACTGGAAGACGGGAATCCTCCCCCCCCCATCCTTTCAGCCCAGGTGCACGCCAGTCCGTCACAGAGGGCCAGCTGGGTTTACTCTCAAGGTAAAACAAACCACCCCCTAATTTGACAGTTGTATAGACTATCTTTTGGCACTGACCTCCTATTGTGTGTGTTGCCTCAGAACGTCTGACATCGAATCTCGGGCATTCTTCGCTCTATTTTTGGTTGACTGCTATGTTCCTTGTAATCATATTATCTGAACCAGGCTGCTCCATATCAGTGGGCTCTGTCCCATTTCTGATTGTGCTAATTCTATTGGGGTAATTAGATCAATGTGTGATGTGACAGATCAAAATCAGGTACTTTTTTCTTCTCGGTGGGCATGTGTGTTGATTTTCTTCATGTAAACCGACTCCTGGCTATTATTAGATGTGACTCGATGGACTAGGAGCCTGTTTGCAAAGTATTCATGTACACAACAGCTGCAGCTCCAGCTCATTGGAAGGGCATTGCCACGTCTCTTAATTGCAACAATTTGAGTGTCAGCAACATATGCGTGCCCTATCTCGTGTCTGCATTCAATAACTTGCTCATACCTAGTGTCAAAAACGTGTCCAAAAGCTAAACGTCATAGAAGTGTTACTCAGAGGTGGACAGGGAGTTAAAAAGCCTGCATGTTGACCCACCTTAGCTGGTGTTAGCACATGAACTCAAACACCGTGTCATGGTTCGAGGATGGCTGCATTTAGGCTAAAATAAAAATCTATTTTTACTATGTATCTCCTTTTATTTCACAAGGGATCGTCGCCACATGGCACAAAATTAATATCAAGTTTAATTCTAATACATTTCTTGACTCAGTGCAGGTCGCAAAGTAGTATGATCAACTAATACTGTAAAATAACCAAAAATAAGTGTGTAAATTCATTGAGATAGCTTCACACAGCCCTATTTTCAGATAAATAAGTAAATATTTAAAATCCTGAAGACCCTTTGGATGACTGATTTGTACAGCAGTTTGAACTGCAGCATCTGAATGCAGTTTGTTATTGTCCTGATTAAATAATTAGGGTTTTCAAACAAAAAATTACTATGTCTGGATAGCAAGAAGGTAGAAAAGTTAACCGTACCATCCAAAAATGCATCACAGATCCTTCATCTGTATGAGGATAACAATCCAGGGGACGCCTTTCCTCTTTATCCAGAGATATTAAGTTTAGTTGAATTTGCAATTTGAAATAGATTAATATTTTAATGCATCAGACGGCAGCTTTTTCAACCCTCTACCGTTCGGATATCAACTGCTTTCACACACAATGTTGTATTAATTAAAAAAAAAACTGTTTTAAAAAAGAAAGGCGTCTTATGTTTTTTCAGCTATACAGTAAGTTAAATTGTAACGTGAGCTTTTTGCTGTGAAATAAATCATTTTTTTCCCCATGTTCTTTAAACATATTTTCTGTGGAAATATTTACAGGTGGATTTTTACTGCTTGTATTTTCTTTTATGATATTTTACTTTGTAATTTGTATTTATGCCATTGTCGTCGGACAACTGCAAATAAATTACGAAAAAAAATGTCTGTAAAACTCTTTGTTCGGGACTGAAGTTTGGGCTTGAACATTTGCATTTACACATCTCTAATAGAAAACTTTGTGTTTATTTCAGCAGCATGCAACAGAACAACATTGACCAGCCCCCGTCTCTGTCTCAGCTCTTAAGGGAAAGCTACTTGGCGGAGGCCAGAGCCCAGCAGCGCCACAGCGAGATGAGTCGCTCAGACGCTTCCTCCTCACGTTTTCAGATCTACAACACGCTTAAAGGAAAGGGTGAGGACACTGTTGGCCACAATGACACCCAATTCCCAGACCTGTCGGCCTTCCTCAGCCAAGAGGAGCTCGATAAGAGCGTGAATCTGGCCCGCCAGGCCATCGGACACGAGCCTCGGGATGAGAGGGCAGAGGTCAAGGCAGCAGTGACAACACTAACCACTCCCAGTATCCCCCCAGTTTCTTTGTCCACACTCCAATCTGTTCCATTCTCCAACCCTTCACCTGCTCCTTTTATTGCCCCATCCACTGTCACTCAGCCAGCCACTGAGGGTAAAAAACCAGCAGCACACACGTTTACATCTGACAGGAAGATACACAAAGCATCGTCACAGCAAGACGTGATCAGGAACAGTAAACCTCCCACTGAAGGATTTGATGACTTTGACAGGCCAGCAAAAAACACCCCGTATGGTCTTGAAACTCAGTCCAAGAAGGAGTTCCTCAACAAGGCAGCAGACTTTATAGAGGAGCTTTCTTCTCTCTTCAAGGCCAACAGCTCAAAAAGGATTCGGCCGAGAGCCTGCAAAGCCCACAGGAGTAAGAACCAGAACAAGAGTCAGAATGATGAGGCCTTTTATCCCCTCGCTTCTGAAAACAGGGAGCGTGCCATCGTACCTGTGGAGGTGGAGAAAGAAAGACTCAGTCCTGCTGCTAGCTACCACCCAGTGGTCCAGCAGGAGTCTGAGAACGAACCTTCTGAGTTTCAGGACTTCAAAATTACAGAAGGGGAACAGTTTGAATCTGTGTCCCAGGAGGAAAAGGACCGGGCTGAAAGTTTTTCCCTTACAGAAACGGCCTTTTCTGCAGAGCCTGCATGCGAGCCTCCCCATTTCATTCAAAAACTGAAAAGCAGGGAGGTAGCCGAGGGTAGCAAGGTCCAGTTAGACTGCATTGTGAGAGGATGTCCTGTGCCTGAAGTCCGGTAAGAAATCCCAAACAGTTCTAAACTCCTTTGAGTATCTGCAGCTTGCATCAGTGTAACAGCTGTAACAGCATAAATGACAGTGTGTATTGTTAGTGGAGCTCCACCAGACTGAAAAATATCATCTAGCATAGATCAGCTTCTACTGTGTTCAGGATCAAATAACATTGTCAGGTTTGCCTATCAGGGTTTGTACCTCTCGTGAGATGCTGGGATTCTGTCGGGGAGAATTTTCCTGGTTGTAACTGGGATCCAGGAGGAGCAATTCCATTTTTGACCTTGTGTTGGGATACTTGATGACCTACTATGCTTTACAGAAGTGCAGGAATTTGCTCAATAAGGTCTTAAGGACGGTCTTAAGGAAGGTCTAAAGGACGACATTTTCCCCCCAGGGTGTCCTTTGGAAATGCTTTGGAAGTGTGAAGTGTCAGCCCAGCAGCTACGAGTCATTGCCAGTTGCCAGTAACTGGTTACCAGCAGGTCCTGGACTAGCTTTGCTACAGAGTCTCTGTGGAAGGTATTGTGGAAGAATTGATAGATGTAACCAACCATCAGAATATGTGCTTTCTCATATTGTTATGGGCTGGTTATACTGGGGTTATTAACAGATTTGACATTATAAGTAATTAATCAGAAAATGGTTATTTTCCACTCTTTGAATTAAAGATGAATCAGTGCCTCATGTAGAGGAACTAGGTGGATTTGGGAGCTTTGTACAGTGTTTGCAGGGGTGTGTGCTCTAAACTGGTCTGTGGAGGTGCAAAGAGATCCGAGCAACAAGGTGAATCTGTTGATGGATTTAGTTAGTCAGTTCCGAAAGAACTCACAGATGCAAATGAAACTTTCTCTGATGGATTTTAACAGCTAGCTCAGACTAATAAATAAATCAGTACACATTTAATCATATGATGGTTTATCTGAACACAAGTTGCAGTCCATGAGTTTCCTCTGCAGGATGGTCAGCGTCTCCCTTAGAGATAGGGTGAGAAGCTCAGGCCATTCGGGAGGAACTCAGAGTAGAGCCGCTGCTCCTCCACATGGAGAGGAGCCATCTGGTTAGGATGCCTCCTGGACGCCTCTCAGGACAAACTGGACACGTCTTGTGGCTGACCTGGGAACGATGAGCTGGTGAATGTGTGAATGTAGCTGGGTAGAGAAAAGTCTGGGCTTCCCTCCTTAGGCTGCTGCCACGCAACCTGACCTCAGATAAGTG
>JBAMIG010000017.1:5864905-5901480 GCA_037177335.1 Kiunga ballochi | reverse complement strand
GTGAATGTAGCTGGGTAGAGAAAAGTCTGGGCTTCCCTCCTTAGGCTGCTGCCACGCAACCTGACCTCAGATAAGTGCTGGAAAATAGATGGATGGATGTTGTAGTCCAAAAAAAAATTTTTTCCCAGTAACAACTGTTAATTATTTTCCTTGATTCAGATTTTATCTTGGCCAATAGAATATTTTAAGGAATTTATTGAAATGTACACATCTCTAGTTTTACATAATAAATATGACAAATCGTACATGTTTTTCATCTCGTATAATCATTTTAAAAAGTTTGTTTTCAAACCGTACTTACACCTGAATATCTAGATAACTTTGCTACTTCTTGAGCAAAAAAATAAAATTGGCATTGAAAGAGTTTAAAACCCATGTGTGCCTTTTATTAGCAGCACTCCTAATTAAATATGCCAAACCTGAGAACTGCCCCATTAAACAATATGTAAAAGCAGTGTCTCAGTTTTAAACCCTCTAAACGGCTGAATAATTCAGACAAAGTCCTGAAACACACCCTCTGTTGCCTCTAGCTAGGTCAATTATTCCCACACAAGGTGGAGCATTCAAATCATTCACACTGATATTCAGCAGTAAATTACAGGTGAGGCATTTAATCGTTACGGGAAGTGTCGGAAGGTTTGTGAGATCCTGATCAGAGGAAGACCATCATCAGTACTGTAAAATATCCAACTCGTCCATCCCTCCATTATCCGTACCGCTTATTCCAATGAAGGCAGCAGTCGTCAGGGGAGAGGCGGGGTACACAGGTCACCAGTCCATCACAGGGCCAAATGCAACCCATTTCTGTTAATTCTGCTCTACTAGTCATAGTCAAAGTTGGAAATGTTTTAATGTCTTGAGTGTTGTAATGATACTGAGATGTTCAGTGTCTGGAACTACGGTAACACGAATAAGCAGACATAATGGAGTGGAAGTTAGGGAGGATGATAATGTGTTTTCTTTAGGTATGCTAACAGAAGCGACATGTTATGACAGCCAACAGGTGACAGAAGAGTGTGTGAGTGTGATCAGGGGTATAAGTCATTACAGCATTAAGATATCTGTAAAAACGACTATATTTCCTCATCATGTGTGAAACTGAGCTGTTGCGACTGCTTTTGCTGTGAGAGAAATTGAAAAACACGTTGGCATAAATCTGCTGTTTTGTTAGGTGATCTTTAAAACTCCCTCTCAGGTCACTTAAAAGAGAGCAGCTGAGGTGTCAGACTATAGGGGGCATGGGTTTGTTGGTCCTTCTGAACATTGTTGAGCCTCTAACTTATACTTGTCCAGAGAGAATGTAGCTCCCTGCCATTTTTAGACCGGACTGGCAACGCGAGCTGTGGCCGTGTCTGATAATGGGACCGACTGAGCTCTCGACAGAAGCGTGAGGAGCTGGGTAGGATGATTTAAACAATTTTTGCTCAGCTAATATCTCTATGTGACTTAGTGTGTCTTTAGTTTTGTATAAAATTTCTTTTTTGAAGATCTGAGCTCTTTTTCTTGTATCTTTAATCAGCATCATAATATGTCCTTGTGATGTTTGTTGTTTGTGTGAATGCAGCTTTAAAGAATCTGATTTTATAGGAGCAAAGTAGAGCTTATTTGTTATGAAGCGTACTGTCTCTGGTCTGTAAGTGTATAGCATTGTGTGTATCCTGAGGCTATGTTTAGCTTTGTGCGTAAGGTTAGGTCAGTCAGCCAGAGATCCCAGGCTCCAGAGGGAATCTCCTCTCTGGGTTTGATCTCCAGAGGGAAAATAGCCTGGACAGGTGCAGTGAGCATGGTTCATGCCACATGAACCACTCACCTCCTATACTACTCATGCTTTCAAATTAGACCCTTACTCATGAGAAGTGACACGGCTCGGCTTGAACTGCACTCCAGCAGCGCATCGTTTGCCCTGTCGTGTCTAAGTGTTGGGTTTATATCCAATCTGAGAGGACTTCTGGACCACTTCGGCGTGTTTTTGTGTGAATGGGTCAGGGAATCGCTTTGTGAAGACAGTTTTATGGCCGCGGGATGATACTGTACCAGTGAGTGACACATCACTTCATTCCTGTTTGCTTATTGGCTGGATTTTTCAAGACCTCGTCATCTTAAAATAGATGTACGCTGACGTAGAAGCCGTGCATGTGTTGTTGGTCTGGATGGAGAAGAAGTTAAATCTATATTACAACATTTCTATATTAAAATACTGTATTGATCCCAACTATCTTACGAATGTATGGTATACTAGACCAATGTTCCCGTTTTTTAATTGAAGTTGCACACATTTATTTATCTTTTACTCTGAATAAAGTCAGAGATGTATTGTCTTCAGGATGGTGATCTGAAATAATCAGATATAAGCTGTTTTATTGCCATAAGCTTAAGAATATAAGCAAAACTATCAGCTAGCCAACATGGGAAGATTGTGGTTCTTATTTTACAGGGAACGGGATACAACCTGCTCATCAAAACCTTTTCTGAGTTGGCATCAGATTAGAGTTACACTTGCAGAACCTGCCCCATAGAAACAGAGTCAGACGGTTAATAGGAGGATAAATAACTGTGTGAAGTGTGGATATAAAAGTTAAATCGCTTGTGTGGGCAGATTTTAAAACATCCTCTTAAAATAGGAGGTGTAAGACTTTGCTACTTGCCAAATAACAGTTGAATGTTGCTTGGTTAAAGAGGATATATCATACAAAATCCACTTTTTTAGCCCTTAAATCCATGTTTTTATCTACTACGTCACAGTGTTTTGCTGCAGGTCCGCCAAATAAGGTTGTAACATTTATACTAAGCTTACAAATAAAATGTTTCTCTGCCGGGAGATTAGCATATCGCTGCTATCAAGCTACAAACATGGCGAAACATGGTAGAGTTGAACTTTCTGTGACCTGGAGGGGGCGGGGTTTAACACGCCTCATTAACATTTAAAGAGACGGCACCAAAACGAGTCGCTCTGAAGACGCACCTCAGAACAGGGTAAGGTGTGTGAGGAGCGAGAATAAGCAGGAACATTGCGCTTCTGTTTTATACTGACAGTAAATTCATGATTTACATGATAAAAGGAGGGATTTAAAAGCATCATATATCTCCTTTAAAGTGAAATGATTAAATTATTTGCATGTCCAACACGCTTTTAACAACAGAAGACAACAACTTAAAGGAGTTTGCTGTCTGCTGACTTGCAGATGGTTTTGTGAGGGTAAAGAGTTGGAGAACAGCCCCGACATCCAGATCATCACCAACGGCGAGCTGCACTCTCTGATCATCGCTGAGGCATTTGAGGAAGACACCGGCCGCTATTCCTGCTTTGCATCCAATTTCTATGGCTCAGACTCCACATCAGCGGAGATCTACGTCGAAGGTGATGCTGTACACCTCATTTATTGTATTAAATGGGAACACAATTACACTCCCCAGGGACTGATTATGCATGCTTCAATCTTGCAGGGGCTTCCTCTTCAGAGTCAGAGGGGGAACAGCACTTTGAACATGTAGCCCAGTGAGTTTTTAACCCATTATAATTATAATTACTAGTATCCACTATAGCAGTGTTTTCTCAGTCCTGCTTCCCAGGGACCGCTGCCTTGCTTTACAAGTGTCCAGGCTTTTAAAAAATCTGTCTCAAATGATTTATTCACAAAGAGGCTTGCACAGAACTTGATGAGCAGTTCAGTAAATCTCAATCGGGTGTGCTGGAGTTTAAAAGAGCTAAAACATGCAAGGCAGCTGTGCCTGAGGTCCAGACTTGAGCAGCAGTGCTCTGAAAGAAAAAGCAAGTGGACCAAGACTATTTCTACTTTTCAAAGGCTGCAGAGGAAAAAATCAAAGTCATCCCCATCTTTACCTTCATCAAGCCAACCTCTTCCTGCACAAGAGCACGGCCCGGTGTTGTGTCAGCCAGGAGAGGCCACGAAGGATCCAGCAGATGAGTTTTCATCAACAACCAACCAAGTAGTCCCAGAACCTCATTCAACAGTCCAGCAGACATCTGCTGTTATCTTCCCAGTTCAAGAGATCTCCAAAGTGTCCGTGGTCCATCCTGCTCAGGAGGAAGCAGCAGTTTTTCCAGCTTCTTCAGAACTTACTGAAGCTGAGGTGGTGTCGGCATCCATCCCTGTCATCTCAGAACCACAGTCGGACCAGACAGCAACAGCCGCATCGCTGTTAAACACAGTGTGTGTACTGCCAGACCTCTCAGCCACAGCACAAACACTTCAGGTAGTATCCAAAATTTCCTATAAATACTTTTTTTTTTTTTTTTTTTACTCCTAAATGTTTTTTTTTATTCAGAATCAAACTTCCAATCACATCAATTCACAAGGACTGAATGGTCAACCCGTCATGGCCGCCCCAGTATTCACAAAGGTAGCCTCATCCTAAAAGGACATATACCTGTGCTGCCTGCTGCAGTGTAATCTAAGCCTGCTGGTGTGACATATGCCCTGTATTGTCCTACCAGAGCCTACAGGACCTCACTGCTTCAGAAGGCCAGCTGGTGGTGCTGGAGTGTCGTGTGAAAGGGGTGCCATCACCTCATGTGGATTGGTACAGAGAAGGAAAAATTATACAGGACTCTCCTGATTTCAGGATCCTGCAGAAAAGTAAGTTTAACCGCTTTCACTCTACCGCTTTAAGAAGCTACATGGATACTTATTCTTTAAAGTGTCATCAAAACGACACATGCAGATAAAAAAATTTACATTGTATTAAAGAAGTTTTAAGATTTACATGTATTAAAAGATTTAAAAGAGGTCATTTGTCATGCATAATACATCTAATATTTTCTTATCTTAAAGCCTAAATTTATCTGTCTACTTTTATTTGATAAGACAAAACATTGATACTTTTTCTGCATTTCTTTAAATGAATTTCATCGTGTGCCAGTTGGTTCATATGTAGTGAAAATAACACCGATGCTTCATTCTTTTTCTAAAGTTTAATGTAAAAAAAACTGATTCAAAGTCACAGCAAAATATTGTGAAACCTAATTTGTCTTGTGCTCCACTTCTAATTGGATATTCATATATATGATTATGATATATGATGAATTGGATATATATATATATATATATATATAATATATGAACGAACAAAGAAACCGTAACGGTCACACTATAAAAATCCTCATATTTTAAGTTGTTTATGAACAGATACATCACCAGTGACCACTGGTATAATTAAAAAGCCAGTATTACTTTCTGTTTCAGAGCCCAGATCTCCAGCTGAATCAGGTAAAACATTTATATCATCTTTCTTGTCAGAAACATGTCTTGTATCTGCCTGTATGTGAAGCTGCAGTGTGTACACTCAGCTGAAGTGTTTATAGTCCCTGGCCCAGGCTTCTGCTCCTCTTCTGTACATAAGCCATCATAGCTTTACTCACACTCTGGACCTTATAAGGTAATCTCCCTAACCAACACTGCAAGTCGATTCAAGCTGCAAACAGCTTCACACAGACTCAGCCATAAGGATCCAAAGAAAACTAATAGCTGGGCATTGAAAACACAATTTAACATCCCCGAAGGGTCGTCTGAGGATTATTTCTCCTCCCTTCACTCCTAGAGGAAATATGCACGTTGGTGATCGTTGAGGTCTTCCCTGAGGATGTAGGGATGTTTACCTGCACAGCAAAGAATAAGTATGGAACTGTGTCAAGTACTGCTGCTCTGAAGTTAAAAGGTAATACTTCTTTTTTTACTTTTACATAAAAATCAATGTTTTTATTCTTAAACTGATATTCTATCCATCTTTTTTGGCTGTTCTTAGGCAACAGTAGCAGCAGCAGCCATGTGAGGCCTGTGGTGGAGCCCTCCCAAGTCCAAGAGCTTCCCCCATCAGTTCCTGCTGTTCACCCTCAACCTGAAGTTGCTGTAACCAGTAGCATCAAGCCTCATTCCAGCACTATTCGCATTGACCCGCTCATCTCAAGCATGTTACGCTTAGAACCAGTAAACACCAGTACTCTCCGTTTGGAACCCCACACATCCAGCATGTTACGTCCAGACACCTTCCGCACCAGCCTGTGCAACCTGGAACCCTCCAATCTCCCCAGCAGCTCTGGTCTTAGCTCCAGCTGCAACAGCACACCAAGCTTAGACCCCATCTCCCTCCTGCAGGACCCTCATGGATCCAGTGGTGCACATGCTAAACCACTGACTAGCCACAGACAGATCTTCTCATACCCCAAACCCTTCATTGCTTCCCATGCAGCTGCGACGACAGTGGAACAGGAAGCTCCCAGCATTTCAAAAGCAACACTTGAGATAAGCCCGAAAGCCAAAGGTATCCCGAACCACCAGAACGAGAGCCCCATCGTGGTGCCCCTTCCTGATCCTCCTCCAAACTCCTGCTTAAAAACAGGGACACTAGCAAACCACAAAGACTTGCGCTCCGGCTCCAGAGTCGGTCTGCGTGTGCACTTCAAACTTCCTGAGGATGAACAGGGTGAAGCGTCCGGTTACTATGATGAAGACTTCAGTTATGCATCAACCCTGAAAGAGCCACCGCCTGTGCTTGCTAAACCTAAACTGTGAGTAGATCAAAAACAAACAGCTTCATGTACAAAAGTGTCTTTGGATTTTCTGAAAAAGCAGCAGTTTTGATACAAAGGCGGGGCATGCATATAATTTTCCAAAACTGTATCCTAACTTTGCACGGTTTTAAATATGATGGGCTGCGTTTAAAAACAAGAGCAGAGGAGGAGGTGTTTCTTCCTGCACTGCCTCAGAAAGCAGCAGCAAATCATTACTGGATGCATGCGGACTTCAAATGTGGATCTTCCGTCTGTCTAAAACAAAGGATGGCATTTTTTATTTGTAAGTTTGCTTCTATTTCAAATAAGCTACTGAACTTTTAGTGGTTTGCTGATTTTGTTGTTTGTAATCTGACATAATGAGGTAAAATCGGACAATTTCTCTGATTAATCTGATCTTTAATCCATATATATAGGAAGGTGTGAGAATATCTGATTTCATTTGATGATGAAGGAACAAATAACCCTGTTTTATAAAGAAAACCTGAGGTGTTTAAGGCGTACATATTGATGTTTGTGGGCTCCTGTTTGGTAGTCCATAAAAGGGCAGAAGATTCAGCGTGCATGCTCAGCCTCATTCCTGTAGGGCTTTACTTCACGTGCACTGGATTTATGAGAGCAGTGCGCTGACCACATCTGTGTAATTTTATGTTTTTCTTGCATTTGGCAGGGACCCAGCTCAGCTCCAGCTCCTGCACAACCAGGTCCTCATGGAGCAGCAGCAGGAGGCTGAACCTCAGCCCCCTACCCCCCCTCAGCCTAAGTCCAAGCCCCCATTTCAGATCCAGCCTGCGCTCCAAAGCTCCAGTGAAAATGTATTGTGGTCTCCCACAATGCTCACTGAGCCCCAGGTGCAGCCTCTGCAGTCGTACCTGACCACAACAACAGTCCCGCAGCAGGTTCCTCAGTCTGCACCTCCACTCACCTCCGCCCCTCCTGCACCCTCGCTCACCTCTTCTGCCACCTTTTTACCTCTTCCCAAGACCTCCATTGCTCCTTCTTTGATCTCCCCTCCATCTGTTCCTCACCTTAAGACTTCCTCCTTGGTGACCTCTCCTCCACCTCCCCCACGACTGAACACAGCTCCTGGTCTCAGTGCAGCACCTGCAAGCCAGCTCAACACCATCCACGCCTCCCACCTTAACCTTTCCCCTGCAGCACTTGCCAGAACTGCGCCCACATCTCAATTTTCCTCCACGCTCGTGCCAAAGTTCAGCACAGTCCCCACAGATCCAACCCCTTCCTTCCAGCAGGTTACATCCCCGACTCCTCTGCTGAGAAGCACCCACGCCTCCCTCATGAACCTCACAGCCATCTCCCACACCTTCAACTACGCCCGGCCGAAGGAGTTTATAGCAGCTCAGACCTTCTCCCCCGTCAGGAGTCCTTCCCCAACAGAATCACCAGTACCTCTGCTCCATGAGCTGGCTGCAGAGCTCAACTCTTCAGCAGCTAGCTCACCTACTCTCCCACCATTCTCCCCTCCACCTAGTTTCTCCCCCACGAGGGTGCTCAAGTCGCCCACCAGCCCTCCGTCCCTCGTGTCCTCGCCCACACCGGGTTCAGCTCCATTCCTGAACAGCATGTTCGCCCTGCGCGCCCAGTCACCCCCACAAGCCTCTTCTCCCACCTCAAGCAGCTCCACCCCCAGCCCAATTCAGAACCCGGTGGCCTTCCTCAGCTCCGTCCTGCCATCGTTGACTCCCAGCCACCCCACCAACTCAATGGGTCTCCCCAGAAGAGCTCCACTAGGGTACTCCTTCCCTGAGAGATGTGTGTGTGGCTGTGCCTACACGTCGTACCAAATCTTCCTCTCTGTCTCTGCAGGATTCAAAAGAAAGTATCGAAGACGCGCCATCAGTCTGCTGAAAACATCCGTGAAAGTAAAGAAATTCTCCTCCAGGACATCGAGAAGAAGCTTCAGTTTAAAGATGATTCTCCAAAGTTTTTATATCAACAGGTATGAGAGTACTGCAGGAATCAGTCTTATGATGTTTTAGCTGTCTAAGCTGCAGGACTGTAGTGATATAAAATTATGATAACAAGATTTCTTTTCTCCAAAAAGGAGGTCAGCTAGATTTATTTGCTGATTTACTATGATCTATTACATCCTTGCCTACTTATTTATTAGACATTGTGTGATCATGAGTGCCAGTAAAGTTGGTTTGAAATGCCAAATTTAACAAAATAAATAGTTTTTTTTACATAGTTTTTGACATGTAACTATATGTTAACCAGTGACTGTGTTCCATCCTTTCTCACCCCCAGCAGCCTACATGCATGCACGAATAATCCAGTGTCTAGATAAGTTGAGACTGTGAGTTAAGATGTAAATAAATTTGATATTAACAACAGGTTTAAAACCATTTCGGGGGGAAGGTTAGGGGGGAAGAGGACGTTAACCCTCACCCTATTGTGACGTATGATAACGTGTTGCCAAATATTTAGGAAAACTCTGCAAAGACTCATTTTACTCTGGACAAACAGACATGTTTCTGTAGCAATGATTGCTGCATAAGATGCCTCCTCTGGGCTTGAAACTCATTTTAAAAGCACAGTAGTCCACTTTATCTTAGTTCATTATAAAAATATATCAATACCCTTTAAGCTTTAAATAAAAGACACTTTGAAGCATCAAAGTATTTTAACAAATGTAAGTTTTTCCTGATATAATACTTATAGAATACATTTCTATTGACCACACAAAGCACACACTTTTGCAAGGTGCTTTTCTTCATATATCCCAAACATTCATACCATGATATAAACATCAGGGGCTACTTGGGGTTCACTGTGACCACTCAGTAATGGAAAGCCAGGAATCGATCCACCAACTTTCCGGCCGCTTTTCCTCCTGAACTACAGTATAATGAAAACACACATTTCCAAAATGAAATTGGACTTTGAATAACAGAAAATAACCAGTTGAAAATAACCTTAAACTCATGAATGAGTTGCTGATATGTGTCAGATTGACATTTTATTGCATCCTGTTTTTATTTACATTTCACGCAGCAGCGCAACTTTTCAGAAACGTGGCTGAACATGTGTGTGCATCCTAAGATGATTGTTTCCCAACATGTTTTGCTCATAAAAAAAAAAAAGACGCGATGATGAACTCGCTTTTGCTGCCTGTAATCATTCATCACTGCATGTCCATGTAACATAACAGCATACAACACGCATGGAAATGACAGCCGCTATCCCATCAGAATATGCTTGTATGTACATGTTTGTGTGTCTTTGATGTTCATCATCCATCCCTATCCTCTCATAGAAGCTGAGTAATAAGGGGAAAACAGCGAGCAGACCCCTTGGACCAAACATTCCTGCTACTGTCATTAACTATGACGAGGTACAAGGACCTTCCCGTCCCAAGCACTGCTTTGCTCACGGCTCAATGTGTCAAAACAAAACAGAACTACTATAATTAAGCAATATTTCTAATCAAGCATTCAAGCTTTTATTAACTAATATATAACCCACACGATCAATTTAAACAAATTTAAGGGATGAAATTCATTAAACTAATAAAATGTAATGATAATGTTTTTTAAATGTGTTCTATATTTTATTTATTTAACGTTCAGTAATTGTCTATCATAACTTTCCCAATGAAGCTTGCAGCCTCGTTTTCTGAATGTAATTTTTTTTTAGGTTTTTAATATTAGTGAAAATAAAATGACACGTATCTAAATATTGCTGCTTTTAACTTGTATAGCCTACATTTGTGTTTTACTTCATGCAATTTGTTTGGCTGAAGAAAAATTCTCACAGGTGCAACACTGTCAGGCAGATGTCCCAGAAAGACCAGTAGCATCATGAAACTTCTGCTGTGGAAAACATAAAAACAGAATAAATTTTAATTATTTAAATTATTTCTAATGTAAATAATGAAAATGATTTAAGGCTTTTGGAAATCATCTAAAAAAAAGATGTGTTAGATCTTGAATAAAAGTTAAATGCCAAACTGGGAGATGTGAACTGGGACAGGATTTCACCTTCCTGGCATTTTTAGGGTCTTTTGTTTTTTTTTTTCCTTTTTTTTCTTTTATTATTTCTTTTTTCAAACACACGTGTGTTTTATAGTGACGAGGGGAATTGCCAATGGCTAATCAGATTTTTTATGCTCTTTTTTTGTAATTTAAGTTTTAATGATTGTTTTTATACAAGTGAAGAACAAACTTATAATGAAAATAGCAAAACAGTTTGACATAAAGGAAAAATGGCACATTCAAAAGTTTTAAACATTGGAAGCAAAGTCACGTGATGTGATTAATAATATAAAACGACTCCGTATTTGACCCGTTTTTACCTGGATTTTGTTTAGGTTAGCAATTAGATTGTAACCAATCTGAGGCCTGTGGGGACTCTTCCAGTTCCTCAGAATAATGCAGCCACAACAGATCCAGCCACCACAAGTCTGTTCCTTTGGAAATCCAGGAGGCATGAGAGACTGGTCTCCCAGTAGACACAGTACTGGTGATTTAAGAATAGGTTGTCCAGTTACATTTTCCAAATTTATAATCACTTCAGCCCGAAGAGAATAGACCAAAACATGAAGAAAACATGAAGATTACTGTCATTGCCACATTTCTAACCGTTATTATCTTGCAACAGGCCCATCTGAAACATCTTGGAATATAAAAATACCGGTGCTCAATTTTGTAGTGAATATATTTACATTATAGCCCGACCAATGTTTGAAACTATACAACTCCATTCTTCTCTTTGCCAAACTAATATCAAGCTGTCACAAATCTGTTTTTTAGTTTTTGTTTTTTACAAAACACTGATGCTGAATGTAAATTATAGGCGAGTTCAACCATTTTGTAGCAGTTTTAAACCAAAGGTAGAGTTTTTCTACTCCTGAGTTGTAAATACTACTAAAACTACCCTCTATGTAAGATCTTTGCAGCTATGTTCATTTCCATAAACTTTCTAATGATCTAAACTGTTTCCTTTTCTGCTTTTATTTACCTTTTACAAAATATCCCAACAGTTTTTAGTTGTAAAAAAAAAAATCACAAAGATCTGTAATTTTTGGTTTTAAGGTACAGAGAAGCAACAGATAATTAGAGATGCACGATGTTTGATGATTACTGCATACCTGCATGTTACTGCAATCTGTTTCATGCAGATTTAATGTAAGCACATACAGCGCATGCAGAAAAACAATGCTGCCGATACTTTTATGTACTTTAGTAGTTTTCCCTCCTCCAGGAGTACAAAGTGTCCAGTTTTGAGCAAAGACTAATGAGCGAGATCGAGTTCCGCTTGGAGCGAACGCCAGTGGAGGAGTCTGACGATGAGGTCCAGCACGATGACGTCCCTTCCGGAAAATGCATCGCACCGATATTTGACAAGAAACTGAAGAACTTCAAGGCGATGGAGGGCGTTCCTGTGACTTTCTCGTGTAAAGTTGTAGGAATCCCCCCTCCAAAGGTGAGACGTTACCAGCTTTGCTGTATAAATAACAGTTCAGACTTTACCTTATCATCTGTCTTCCATCAGGTTTACTGGTTTAAGGATGGGAAGCAGATTTTGAGGAAAAATGTCCACTACAAGAAGATAAGGGAGGGAGACGGGACCTGTGCCTTACATATAGATTCCACAACCAGTGACGATGACGGCAACTATACCATCATGGTCGCTAATCCGCAGGTATCATTACCTCAGCATTAGTTTTCTCTATCAACACTTTTCATCCGGAAGCTGGATTGATTAGCGATTTGCTTCCATCAGGGACGAATCAGCTGCTCTGGTCATTTGATAGTTCAATCTGGACCGCCACGAAGCCGACTGACACCCATGCACTGTCAAAGGTGAGCATCCCTGTGAAATGAGATGAGTAGATGAGGACCTGAGGTAGCATAGCTGACTTTCAAAACCCCTTGATTTGGTATTCTGAGTCATAAGACATAAACATTTTATACGGATAATTTGTCAGCAGTTGTAGTTTTTTTACACATACATCAATGTCCAGCACCATCATCGTGTTCTTAACACGCTTGCACCTCCTTTTATTGTCAGAGTGAGAGCCCGCATACAGGAAGTTGAAGGTGAGCAAACGCAGGAGCACTTTTTCCGACCCCACTTCCTCCAGGCTCCGGGGGACATGATGGCTCATGAAGGAAGACTGTGCAGACTAGACTGCAAAGTAGGTAGTTGGATCTAGATGTTCAGTGAAATACAGAATTTCATACCACAAATCTTTTTATTTAAACCTTTATTTTTCAGGTGAGTGGTCTGCCCAACCCTGAGCTGATGTGGCTGGTGAATGGGAGGCCAATCTATCCAGACCTTTGCCACAAAATGCTGGTGCGGGAGAACGGCATCCATTCCTTGGTCATTGACCCTTTGACTCAGAACGATGCAGGCACTTACACCTGCATTGCAAGCAACAAAGCAGGGCAAAGCTCCTTCAGCCTTGACCTGAATGTTGTGGGTGAGGACTGCATGCTAAATAAAAAAAAATGAAGGGAATTAGGTGTTTGAATAGAATTTCACATAATTTTCTCTTCAGAGAAAGAGATGAAGCACCCGCCCAATTTTGTGGAGAAGTTGCAGAACGTGGGCATTCCTGAAGGGACCCCGGTGAGGCTGGATTGTCGTGTGCTGGGTATGCCCCCTCCAATCATCTTCTGGAAGAAAGACAATGAAACCCTTTCCAAAACTAAGGACAGAATCAGGTGAGCATCTTGTGCCTTCATCATTCCCTCTGCAGCTACTCCGATCTCTAAAACACATCTTTTATTCGCTTATTTCCTACAATTAAAACAGGACTTAGTTTCCCATCATCTCTTCATTTCAGCATGACGCAGGATGCCACAGGATATGTGTGCCTCCTTATCCAGCCAACAACAAAAGAGGATGCTGGCTGGTACACAGTGTCAGCGAAAAATGATGCTGGAGTTGTATCTTGCACCTGCAGACTTGATATATATGGTAAATACTCTGTATAGTCACGTGACTGTTAGCCTTATTTATAAAAACGTTGTCAGCTTGTATAGTAATATTAGCTTACTGCTGCGTCTTCAGCACAGTGGCATCAGAGCATCCCAGCACCCATGAGGAAAGCTCCCCGAGCTGGCAGCCGATACGCCGCTCTGACAGGCCAGGGGCTCGACATTAAGTCGGCTTTCCCGACATCAGACACCAGCCCCATCCTTTTCGCCAGCTCCCCTCCTGAGGCCACGCTGGAGAGCGAGGAGCTGTGAGCCACCTGCAGCGTTTCCAGCACATTCTCTGACCTCCCCGAGGTTAAAACCACAAAGGGCTGAAAAGGGAAAACATGCAATGGAGCAGATTTTGTGTAGTGCATTTGAAGTGTTACATGGAAAAGATTTATATTCAAGCTGTCAGCACAGATAGTTGGTTTGTCACCATTCCTATTTATTCAAGTCATATAGAGTGTTTTACAAGCAAAAAGAAACAAAGTCTTAGCTCATAAGCCACAAGCAGAGTTTAATCATGTTTTCTCATTGGTACAGTTATTCTCAGTGTCATGTTTGGCTGTGATGGGATGTTGCTGATTGGTTTTAGCTCTTAGTTTTGGTCTCTTTTAAACTTCACATAAATGTTTGAATTATTTGTAATTATCAGAAATGTTGATAACATGCTGCGTTAACAGAAAGTTATCAATATTTTTCTTCATAAACAAACAAAATAATTTTTTCTGAGGTTTTTGTTGGTTGGAATGAAATAAAACATAAAAAATATCCCATGTTTTTATGCATTCGGAAAACTTTTTCTATAATTGAATCCAATTGTTTAAAAAAACAACAAAATATATCAAAAGAAGAACAAAATGATGAAACGCAGCTGAAAGAAGAAATATCTGTTTTTTACGCTACATTTTATCCAAAGCACATACAAAAACTCTGTCCGTTCAGCCTTTTACCATGAAATAAAAGTGACAAAATACTCCAAAAGCATCCTTTTTCAGACACTTGTGAGAATATGCGTATCTTTTAATGAACGAAAGCACTCTGTGAATATCTGACACAACATATCTTCATATCAGATCTTTTAAGGGTTAAAACATAATTTAGCGCACCAAAGTGGGTTCTTTACACTACATGATAAAATGTGGGTCACATTTTTTCATATGCAAATGTATTTTTCATATTCATGCATGCCTGTGGCTGGTTTAGAAGAAATGCTTATATGACTAAACGCATTGTGTTGTCACAGTCAAAGCACAACGGCACTGTGATTCATGCTACAAAACGCTTATAGCCTATTTGAAAAGATGAAAAGTCTTTGATTTATTTTCAAGGAAACAAGAACGCAATCTTTGTATTTAGAAATGTGTTTTTCCTTGTACAATTAGGGTTATCAAAGAAAAAAGTCAAATAAGGCTTAAAAAGCTTTAGAAACAACATCAGATATGTCACATAAAAGTTCAAATGACAATCAGATTTAATGAATTCACGCTGGTTTGTAAACCTTTACTGGTTTAAAAGCCTTTGATGTAAAGTTGCACACTGTAAAATAAATTTGTCTGTCTCTGAATAAAATGATGTTTATTCAAATGAGTCTGGATTTGCTTTCTCAGATCATTTTGGATCATTACTGTTTCTTTATACTCCAGGTTTTAGATTATTGTCTGTGATTTTTAGCTGCAAACAGAGTCCTATTATCTTCAACTGATCCAGATATAAAAACAAATAGCAAAGCTCAGAGGCCAATTACTCTTTGCTAATCAGTCCAATTAGAGTGGATGAGAGTTCAAATAGGCATAAAATTACATTCACCTTACGTGACCTAATTAGACTAAGAGCCTCATCTGACCAGCTGCCAGACATACTGTGTGTGTGTGTGTGTGTGTGTGTTGCTGAGTATCTGCAAAGTATATACTGACTTATATCTATTTAATCTTTTATCGTTACATTTTTATGGTACGCTAACACAGCATATTTAATTAAATGCTGTTTAAATTGTTTTTTATTTCTTATCACTGCAAACTTTTGCTGCAGAAAGATGCTAAAATGTAAAGTTAACCAGAAAAAAAGACACCTGGAACATTTCTATTTCAAACTCTTTTAATAATCTGCTGATAATGAGATTTATTAAGTCAATCCTCATATGAACAGTAAATCCGTTCTTACACTTTCTCTTCAACACACGCTTTGCGCCTTAATCGCCGTTCCTCCATACGGAGATGTGGATTTATGAGGGTACGTGTTTGTCTCTGAGCAGATCGGTCGCTCTTCACTTGTGACATATGGTTTTTGACAGTGGGCATGGCTCAACTATCGGTGCATCCATCCTCAGACAAGCCAATCGTGTAAGGGTGCTGTTTTTAGAAGAAAAAAAAAACATAAGGGCCCTCAGACAAGACAAGCAGCAGCTGGCAAACTACATCACTCTGTAATAAATGAACCAACTGGTAGATGGGATTATATGCCTAAATGCACAGCTAACCAGTCAATCCCAAAATGACCAGACAGCCTCAGCTTGTATGCATGACCCAGTACCAGAGTTGGGCATTATTCTAGGTCTCTGACAGTGATTAATCATTCATAACTTGTCTCTATAGCCAAGCTTGGGGTCTGTCAATACATATTGACATGAGCTACGTGACAAATGATGGACATAAAGCTGGAAGTAAAGCAGCAGAGGTCCACATGTTTATCTGGATCGATGGAAAAAATAGTAAAATACAAGCTGAGATCCTGCACAGAACATTAAAACTAAAATAAAAAGAGGATTTGTGGGTTTCAGGTAGGAGCAAATTGCTTTGCAAACACTTTTTATGACATTGGATTAGTGTAATTTGTAATTAAGTGTGAGGGGTGTTGAATTTAAAGGACATGTGGAAGGTAGTTTACATGTTTTTTTTCCCTTTTAACCTGCTGATAAAACAGATTTAAGTGTTGTCAGATGAGGACAGACACAGAGAAATTACATATTGGGTGACTTAACAGATCAATTATTTATTTCACATCATGGAGTGTATGAGGAACATGAATGCATCACGTGAAGTGTGAAGCAACTTAAACCGAACAAACTTGGACAGGATATGATACCTAATTGGATATTTCTGCTGCACAAAGCTTTGGACATTACTGTAATCTTCACACCATCTTGGTCCATATTGTCTGAAAAGCATAATCCCCGGATGTACTGGTGAAATCCCTCAGGTTACAGGCCTCACTTACACTTCTGTTGCCTGAGGCTAATCTCAGATTATGACTTCTGTGACATGGAGCGGGACTTCATAGCAGGAGAAAATGGACTTCAGCGATGAATTAACAAACCCTAATAACTTAAATTTAACACATTTCTCTGTTGCAGTTATGAAGGTATATATATTACTTTATATCTGAGACACATTAGAGCTTAATTTAATGTTATAAAAGATAGAAATGTATAAAAAAATTGACGCCTAACTAGAGCATCTTATGGAATGGCGCTTACTTTGGATAATCAGATAAAATATTGTTTGATTATAAAATTATTTAGCTGATTGTTTCTGATTATTTGCTCATATTTGACATAACTGGAGTTGTAAATGTTTGTTAGCTGCATCAGCTGTGATGAGTCGTGCTACCAGATGGTGCATCTTTGGTGTTTGGACACATGGCTCTGAGTGAAGCCGTGGCCATATAGCCCAGCTTGAGATAATTGGAATTTCATTAAGGTTTTGTATATGTGTGTGTGTGTGTGTGTGTGTGCTAAGAGTGGGTGTGGATGTTTATGAGTCTGCATGGGTGTGTTTCTCTAAGAGCAATATCGAGAAAGAAGGGGGTGTGGGGACTCCACCTGCTGCCACCTGTTCATCTTCTCTGTCTTATAAAAGCTGCTCCTTCACTGTCTCCGGGATCAGAGACACCTTGGACCCTTCGGACCGTCTCCTTTCTGGAGATACAAGTACAGGACAAAAGACTCGGTTAGGAAGTGGTCAGGACGCCGGGAACCTGTTTGCCACATCTGTTGGCTTGGCGGTTTGATCTGGTTTGATCCTTCAGACCAAAAGAAACATGAAGTCTCGTCGACCCAGTTGCACTGACTCTGGATCCGAGTCCTCAGAACCAGACTCCAAGAGCCCAGAGAAGTATGAGACTGCCACAAGGAGACGAATGGCTGCTAATGCCCGAGAGAGGAAGAGGATGCAGGGTCTGAACACAGCTTTTGATCGCTTACGTAAAGTGGTGCCCCAGTGGGGACAGGACAAAAAACTGTCCAAGTATGAGACACTTCAGATGGCACTCAGCTACATTGTGGCCCTCAACCGGATCCTGACAGACGCCAGGAGGCACACTGCTCCTCACAGGCAGTGGCTGGACCTGCAGTTTGACGTAGTGCAGCCTGATGACTACTCCTGCCTCATGAGGTACGAGCATCCTCCCGGACAGGAGTACGTCCACTCATCGTTCTCCTGTCAGTACGACGGCTACCAGGTTCATGCTTAAACCGCCGCTGCATGCTCCATTACCATGTTGTCATGTTGTTTGGATGTGAGTGACAATGTGAATATTTTTATTTTACTCCAATCTTGGAGACGGTAAATACGTTTGTATTGCTTTATTTTCCTTTTGTATTTATTTAGTCTGTGTATCAGAATCAGATATTTGATTTGTTGTTGCTAGAAAAACTCCCAGCAATGTCAAGCAAATTGTAGTGTCGTTACTACGACCTCTGGATTGTGCCGACGGCACAGGCAGTGATGTATTTCTATCAGTTATTATGATATGGCCCACAAAATGTGCAATGCTCAATGGATTCTGAGAAAAACATTTGTGCTCTTAGCTGCTTAGTTAATGTCGACATGCAATTGTTTTGTCAAAATGTAAGTACATGATTGTATCAAGGGATTCCTCAGACTTCTATTTTGTTCAATTATAGTTTTTCCCATCAGAAATAAAATTATTTTGTATGAAACTATTTTCTGATATATTGTCATTCTGTATTTTTTTACATCTAAATCTAGATATTCTAACTAAATCGCAATTATTTCCCCATTTTTCAACTGCACAAGTAAGTTAAATGATATTAAATGCTTTTTAGAGGAGAAAAAGAATCAGATACCCTTGAAATTTCAAGATATTTTGTGGTTAAGACGATAAGACAGACACACTGGAGAACATGGATATCTCAGAGCATCCTTTGCTTTGTGCTAGCCAGCTTCTTAGTGCACCTCACACTGTCTCCAAAGAATAAATCACCCTTTTATTCAGGGTCCTTTTGCTGTGAGATGGGACCCTTTAACGTCATTGATGGGACAAAAATATTCCCTTATTTAAAACAGATTATTCTACCAACAGTGTGATTTATATTCTCCATAAAAATGACATCAGTGAGACAGAACACAAGCCAAAGAAAACCAAGATGCCATATGAGTGCCAACCGTTTGAGCCGTGTTTAAATGGCCACAAAAAGTGGCCTCTGCAGATTTGAATAGGTTTGAAAGGTGGCACAAGCCGCGGCAGATTAAGGAAGCCTGTGTGCCAGATCCCAGCATGGCTTCAGCAGGGCAGCAGAAATTAAACGCCATTGTGCTCCGGTGGCTGTGTGTAATCGCTCTGTTCAGAGCCAATGAGGCATGAACGCCCAAACTCACTCTGCAGAATACAGGATGTCTACAGAAATACATTAACTTCATAACATCCTAATAAAACACATCTTTTTATGAGCCTGCAGTGAAACTGACAGGAAGTGTTTGGAATTAGGTGCATATATGTATGTTTCCCCTTCTGATTCATTAAAAAGGTATTCCATAAATTGGAAATAAAATAAATATTTAGATCAAATACACTAAATTGTAGAAAAAAGAGGCCTATCTGTTAAACAAATCAGGGATATCACACTTAAAATGATTGTGTTACATAAGAATAGGCACTAATACAGATGGTCATAATGGTTCATAAACCAAATCGAGTGCTTGCATAATCAATAAACACTGACAGTTGGCAGAAAAGAATAGATGACAATGTCAAAAGTGCCTGATGGTAATGAGGTGGAGACAGTCAGTGACACTCCAATTATGCTCCTCATTAATTCAGACACAAGTGAACAGTTGGTGATACGATCGACCTGCAATAATCGATTTCCTCCGTAGGGTCATGTTATCAGATGAGTTGTTGATCAATAGTGACAACGCGATGCTCAGTGAGGAAGTAACTGAGAGTGTCATACAACCTGAATATCTTCCAACAGCTAAATTACTAAGCTATGGAAATGATTTCACAGAAAGTTATGAGAGGAAATCGTAGAAAGACGGGATGCAGAATGAATTCCCCTTAAACCTGATGCGATATGAAGATTCCCTGTGCTTTTTGCTACTTGTTTGAATGTGAATAATGGGAAAAAACAAGAACATTGTCATCAAGATAACTCATTATTAGTTATACGTACAGCCTATGCCAGTCATGTGTTACTATGGGATATTATGGGATCACATTAATTTGTTTTTAGCCCCTCTGGATACAGAAGCTGCAACACTGAACCAACCACGCCTCCCTCAACAAAGCTAAGGCCATCCCCTCATTATAAGCATCTCTTAAGCAGGTGCTGATCCGGCTCAGATTCACTTTCCTCTCCCATCCCTCTGACTCTTGCATCAAGCAGCATGAAGTGCTTGAACAACCGAGCCGAGAGCCACCTCACCGCGCAGATGGATAGCGAGCTGGACATCATGGGTAAGAGGGGCTGGGTGAACCACAGCTACTGTGAGTCCCCTCCTCCCCTTCCACAGGTTGTCAGCACCATCTACAGCCCCCAGCCTTTTTTCCAGGGTTCAGTGGATGACAAATGTAAACTGGGCGCTCCAGACCGGTTCCCCGAGGATCCATCATCCCCAGTCCAAAAGGCGATGAAGAAAAGACGCGGTTGCTGTTCGTTTATTAAAGGTATGAGCGTCTTCATCCCACAACAGCATTTCTGTTGTGAATATCTATTCTCCAACCAGCTGCATGGGTCTGAGGAAGCTCTCATCATGCATAAAAGCCACAACTAATCAGCTTTATGTTCACTATCCTGTAAATGTACGTTTTTTTCAGCATCCCTAGCATGGAAAATATCTTGAATTTAGGCTTGATAATGTTATATTTTGCAAATAAAAGTGCTATAAAAGTGTTATAAAAGTAAGAAAATGTGCACCTGTTTCATAACCCAGTGTCATTCTGTCTCTGTAGGGTTGTGGGGAACAGCGCTGACTGAAAACACCTCTAACAACAGGGAGAAGTTTATTCGAACCACTATGAGGGAGTTACTGGTCTACATCGTTTTCCTGGTGGACATTTGTCTTTGTAAGTGTTTATTTATGTTTATTTGTATATTTATTTAAAGATGAGGGTTTAGAGTAAATTTATTTAAATCTGATAAAACAATGTTAAACACCCCGATGATGGTTCACTGATTTTTTTGGACAAAAATAGTCAAAATCATGTTGTTGTAACTCTCCTTTCATCAACATTCGGGGATTGCTATGGTTTGGAAAAGTGAGATATTTTCATTTTTGCTGAGTATTTCAGTAAAACCGGGCCTTCGTGATTCCTAATGTCCTGACAGAGAGAAACAGACCGTAGGCAGGTTTGGTTTTCATCTGAACCCTTCAGCCGTTTTGCCTTTTAAACCCCTGAAAACATTTTCAAACTAAGATGCAAAATGTTTTACATATTACGATTATCACAATATTTAATTATACATTTAGGTTTTGAAATGCTATGAAATAAATTGAGAGTTTGTGAGGATACAATGATAATTCAACATTAAACTGTAAAGTATAATCTAATTAATCTAATTAGTGAATGTTTATTTATCTATTCACTTATTTATGTTTACCTGCATCACACAGATTTTTTATTCAGACTTTTGTTGTCCAGTTTCTTTAAAACATGATGTTACTGGAGATAATAAATGAGTGCACATCTTTCTCAGCACAGCTAAATACGGCAGCAGATGCTGATTACATCAGAAACCTGTCAGGCAAAACAAATGACTTCAGTGTTATCTTTACCTTTTACCCTCACAAAATAAATAATTCACCTGTTTTTCTTACTTTATTGAAAACTGAACATACTGAAGGTGATTTTTTCCATTAAATCAGCTTTGCAATATTACTTGATCAAAATCTGAACATATTTGATAATTGATTGAATTCATTAAGGGGTTAATGTCTCACAATGCTCCTCTCATCTCTGCCTACAAACCATTGTCCAGCTGAGCATTAGGACAGAAAAGGACACAGGAGCGCTGCTCTTTTGGCTTTTAGCGATAAGAGCATTTGGCCACATCTTTTGTTGCTTTGTCTGCTTAGATTTACATTGTTTGATGAGACTGTTTGCGTCAGACCAGCTCTCTCTCTCTTCAAACAAATCACAGCCTCTCTAATCTGGATCCACTTAAATGCAGCAGAAACACAAACAAAGCCATTTGGTTCAATGAGGCCTTGCGTGTCTGCCGGTGCGGTTATCTTATCTTGGACTTCTGAATGAAGCAACATCTAAAGTTGCGACTGTGCAAAGCCAGATAGGAGCCAATGAGCAGGCGTTAACAATGGCATTGCGTTTACATGCTTTCAGTGACATACGGCATGACCAGCTCAAGCACCTACTATTTCACCAAAGCCATGACGGACCTGTTTGTGAATTCAGCCAGTGCAGATGGAGTTACGTTTCAGTCCATTGGCACCATGGCCGACTTCTGGGCTGTGAGTTTTCCTCCGTTTAAAAAAAAACGTTTTGTTTTGTTATGTGAATATTAAAAATGCTGATCTAACCACACCCACTCTCTCTGAGCAGTACGCCCAGGGTCCACTGCTGGATGGTCTGTACTGGACCAAATGGTACAACAACCAGCCTCTAGACAGTGGAGACAAGTCGTTCATCTACTATGAGAACATGCTGCTGGGTGTGCCGAGGATGAGGCAGATCAAGATGAAGAACAACTCCTGCAAGGTCCCCACAGACTTCAAAGAAGAGATTATAGGATGTTTTGATGTTTACAGTGAGAAGAAGGAGGAGGACCTCAGCTTTGGCCTCATTAACGGCACAGCGTGAGCTGCTTGCTTTTTGGAAAGAAAACACAAAATATACTTAATTATTACAGAACATGAAGGAAAAAACATGTTCTTCTTCTTTTTTTGCAGCTGGACCTACCACACAGAGAAAGACATCAAGGGTTCCTCTTACTGGGGCTTGCTGACCACCTACAGTGGAGCTGGATACTATCAGGACCTGAAACGCACCAAAGAGGAGAGCGCTGACATCCTGGTGGAGCTGGTGGCCAACCTTTGGCTGGACCGGGGAACCAGAGCCGTTTTCATTGACTTTTCCACCTACAACGCAAACATAAACATGTTCTGCGTGATCAGGTGAGGAGCACGGCATAGTCACACCCAATGCCTTCCGGCTGTGCTATAAGACTCACCCAGCACCAAAAACTTGATCTGCACAACAGGTTGGTGGTTGAATTCCCAGCAACTGGAGGCGCGATCCCTTCCTATCAGATCAGAACAGTTAGACTGATTCGCTACATCACCTACTGGGACTACTTCATCCTGGGCTGTGAGTTGGTCTTCTGTGTGTTCATCCTCTACTATATTGTGGAGGAGATACTGGAGCTGCGGATACATAGGTTTGCTTATTTAAAGAGCATCTGGAACATACTGGACATTGTGGTCATATTGGTAAGAAAATCCTAACATCTTCAGTGAAAACTCAGCTGTTTTCTAAGGTTTTTTTTTTTAACAGGTAACATTGTTCTTCCTTACAGCTCGCTATCGTTGCCATCATCTTTAATGTTTTCCGAACTTTAAAAGTCAACAACTTGCTTGGGAAACTGCTGGAACAGCCAGGCATTTATGCTGATTTTGAGTTTCTGGCATTTTGGCAAATGCAGTATAACAACATGAACGCAGTGAACTTGTTCTTCGCCTGGATCAAGGTGAAGAACTGACTTCTTTCATTCCCAGCACATGACCAGAGGTCTTACTGGACTGATGTTGAACCAAGTGATGCTCACTTCCTTCTTCCCTTTGTAGATTTTTAAGTACATCAGTTTTAATAAGACGATGTCGCAGCTGTCCACCACGTTGGGTCGGTGTGCCAAAGACATCCTGGGATTTGCCATCATGTTCTTCATCGTCTTCTTTGCTTATGCTCAGCTTGGATATTTACTATTTGGAACAGAGGTTGAATCTTTCAGCACCTTTGTAAAATGCATGTAAGCAGCAACAGATATTGCAAATAGGAAATGTTTTCCGGCATCTGATAACCTTTTCTTTTCCTGTTTTTCCTGCAGCTTCACACAGTTCAGAATCATCCTCGGAGACTTTGATTACGACGCAATTGATCGTGCGAACAGAGTTCTTGGACCAATTTACTTTGTCACCTATGTGTTCTTTGTTTTCTTTGTTCTGCTGGTAAGTCAATCTATCATACAACAACCATATATATATATATATATATATATATATATAAATGCATATATATAAATGTATGTATTTATGTGCCTACCCACCCACCTACCCATTTACCTACCTACCTTTCGATTTCCTGACCTACTCTCCTACCCATCGACCCATCTACTTCCTACCTACCTACTCACCCACCTAACTTCCTACTTTCCTACCCATCCACCTACTTACCCACCTACCTACCTACCTACCTACCTACCTACCTACCCATCTACCTCCCTACCTACCCATCTACCTACTTGCCTACCTACCTACCCACTTACTTACCCATCTACCTACCCACCTACCTACCCATCAACCTACCTACCTACCAATCTACACATCTACTTACCCACCTACCAACCCACCCATCCATCAACTCACCCACCAACCCACCCACTTACTTACCTACCTACCCACCCATCTACCTACCTACTGATATTTTTCCCCTTCAGAACATGTTTCTGGCCATCATAAATGACACATATTCAGAGGTGAAGGAGGAACTGTCATCCCAAAAAGATGAGCTGCAACTTACTGATATCATTAAACAGGTAAAATTTGTGTAAACTCAGATGCATTCATGGATATTTTGCAAGACTTCGAAATAAATGTTTTGCTTTTCTCTGCACAGAGCTACTTGAAGACATTCATGAGGCTGAAACTTAAAAAAGAGAAAATATCAGATGTCCAGAAGGCGCTGCAGACTGGAAATGGAGAAATTGAATTCGAAGACTTCAGGGAAACTCTTAAAGAGTAGGAAATGCAATTACAAAATAAAATCAATGCAACAAATTTTGTGATACGTGTAACCTGTGCTGCTCGGGTGTTTCTGCAGGATGGGACATGCCGACCATGAAATATCTGCAGCCTTCTCAAAGTTTGACCGGGATGGGAACAAAATCCTTGATGCAGATGAGCAAGAGACAATGAAGATGGAGCTGGAGGAAAAGAGGGTCAGTGCTTCGATTCAAAGAGATACATGAAAATCATTTCCTGTAAATCTCTAAAGTATCAGATTTTCTATTTTAGACCCGTGCTGAAGAGACAAAGCTGTGTTTGTTTTAATGCAGGATGCTCTTAATGCTGAACTCAACAATCTTGATAAAAATTATGGGAAAGAATTACCAGAGGGGCCTCCTGTCGCCTCACATGAGCACAAGCATCAGTCCAGTCACAACTGTGTGGATCAGGAACAATTCCTAAGGTGGACAAATATTTATAAAGCACTTAAGAAATATTTGTAATTACAATTAAACTACTTTTACTCTTTCCATTAAAGACTGTCCAGACAGGTCGTCCGGGTGGAAAGCTCTGTGGCAGGCATCACGAGCAGGATTGAGCTGATTATGGACAAACTAGGATTACAGGACGATGCCCAATGGAAGGAAACTGCAGATAAAATCTCCGCCATTAATAGCAATGTAATTACAGCAACAGGTCTTATGTTGCTTTAATTTCTTATCAATATAGAGGCTTCATTTCAAACACATTAGTACTGAAATTCTCTGAAAGTGTTGTATGTTCAAAGAATAACACTATCAGAAATATATTGGAGACTTTGCACTTAATTTTTCTAACAATTACACAAACATTTGTCATTCATTAGGTATATAAATACATTATGATTCATTGGTTTCTTTCTAGAGTGCTGAATCAGCTTCAGATGGCCGAGTCTTCATTCATGTTAACCGGTCAACGAAGGCTGAAGCGCCCGCCAGAAAAGCAGGCGTCGGGTCCAACTCCACCTTCTACTCCCGTATGTGAAAACAGACACGGATAAGATCTCAGCTTTCCATCATTAAAATCCTGTGGCTTTACAGCAATATTATTAAACCAGCAACAGGCCTGGTAGCATTAAAACATCACACTCTTCTCATGGAAATATGTAAATGCTGTAAAAAGTTTAGAGGCTATTTGCTTGTTAGATCCTGGCTGCACTAAGGGGAATTTAACACGGCCATCTAGATTACAGTGCTGTGAGATCCTAATGTAAATCTATGTACTATTAGAATGTTTATATATATATATATATATATATATATATTCATACAATATAACCAAACGGAACAAAATAAGCTAAAATATTAAAGTTATGCAATATAACCTAAAGTGACATCATGCAAATGCCACCAAACATCACATTGATTTATATTCCTTCACTTTAGTTATATTGAGGAATGCTATGAGCTTAATGTCTTATATCTGCACGTCTTTATAATATATGAAATATAGTTGAAATGCTTCGTTCATTAATCTTTTATCCTAACATTGCAAGAACAATATGTTTAGTGAACCTGCTGTTTAGAGTAAATTAAATTGAGGCAAAAAAAGCTGATTTCTTTTTAAAAATAAAGTGGTTTTGTATATAAATGAGTTTTACAGTGAATGTCTGCTTTGCTGTGAGAATCTCTGCACCATCTATCATCTAATAAACGCACTGAACAACGGGGTACAAATGTTTCTTTATTTGAAGTGACTGGCTGAAATTTTCCCAGTAAACGGAAAATTGATTTCATCGTTCATTATCAAACATCACTTCTGCTGTTCAACTTATTGACATAAAAGCAAATCGCCGTTACATTCAATATTTTAAGCGACATGTCGTTAGCGTGCAGTTCCAGCCGATACGTCGTCTGCTTCCTGCTACACCCTGAAAAATGGCACACAAACGTAAAAACGGGGAAATGTGGCTGAAAAGAATTTCAATTAAAAATGAAGCTTCTTTAAATTCAAATGTTTGAAGTTACGAACAAATCAGTTAAGGCTTATTCATAAATTATATTGCTGAAATTTCATGATGGTTCAACGATCAGTTTAATTTCATATCATTCTACCTACAGTATGTACATTATCCAAGTTTCATCGAGGGTCATGATTACGGTTTGTATTTACACTCAACAAACACGACCCTGTTTCCATTCCTGAACGCTCCCCCACTCAAAAAAAGAAGAAAAAAAACAAAAAACCAACCAAACAAAATCTAGATGAAACAAAAGCAGAGCTTCCAAGGTGTGTGATACGCTGTACAGAATGGCACATACACAAATCAAAACCAAATGGGAGGGAGTCTTTAGCAAATCCTATTCATCACGAAATCTAGTGAAGCATCTTTTTTGTTAATCTAAATGGAAAACTTTTTTTAAAAATTAGGGGGTTTTGATTCAAAATTAAGTGAAAGATTTGACGTAAAATACCCTCATAGTGATTGGAAAGAAAAGTACCCTAACGGAGGTCAGCAAGAGGGGAGGGAACATTTCCTGTAGATCAGGGATGGAGGAGTTTCTTCTCCAGGCTGCAGCAAAGTTTAAAAGAAAATTGATCAAAAACGGTCAATAATGTGAATCACAGCCATGTGAAACAGAAAAGTGAGAACTTTTTAAAAAGATTTTTGCTCTTAGAGGTGTTGGTAACATTTACTTGTCCACAAACTATCAGGAGATTCCACATCGCAGGTGAGTGTCCTTTAAAGCCACAAATGTTTGTTCAAATAGTCTCGTCACTGGATACTGGAAAGGTAAACTCTGCACCAGGGACTCTATTCACAAAGCTTTTTTCTGTCCCATTAAACAATCACAATTCTACTGGGTGGATTTATAAACAGTAAAATTAGTAGAAATTCATGGCAACTAATAACAGCAGCTTTTCTGTTATAGAAAATGGCTTAAAAACACACCTGAATGACAATATAAATGTTTTTTTATTTTTAACACTTTTTCCAGTTTGACCCATTTGTCAAATTAACATGAGACCAAAAAAAAATCAGTGTCTGGTGCTGCTAATATTCTGCCAGATGCTAAGTGGGTTTGTGTTAAACGTCCCTAAGTGTGGGGACAAACCAGTCATTTTGTCCTTCCTTTCCTACAGAAGTCCAAGAGCGTTTTCACATAAAGACACATCAAACTTAAAATTCCTCACTAATTGACTGCTGCTGAACTGTTTATGAGCTGTAAAAGCTTTGTGAATATGGCCCCTGCCTCCTGTTATCACAGCCCCTGTCCAGATTAAACAATGCTGCATTCCCTCTGCGTTATGTTTTGTCTGGGCCGTCTCACTGCGTTTGATAGCCTGCCATGCCGAAATTGCCCATGTTGGACATGACAGTGCCAGGAGGGGCTGCTGCCTGAGCAGATGACGATCCAAAGCTACCCATCCAGGCTGTTGACTGAGACTGCCTGCAAAGATCCCACAGAAACAAAGTTAGTGTAGCAACAATAAAACCCTAAAAGCTTTTATTTATTAAGTGTTCATTGAGTTAACGCGCTACAGAGAAAAACTCACTCTACTCCAAATCCTTGCTGGTTCCATGACTGGCCGTACATGTTGTAGGAAGGAACTTGCCACCCATTTGTCACATACTGCCCGTACTGCTGCTGTGGATTCCCATACACCTGGTTCCACTGACCCCACTGACTGTACTCAAACTAATTACAGGAGAGAAAAGAAACTCTGTATTACATCTAAAGCGTATCAATTTTACAGCATTGCTGACGTCCGCTCTACCTGCTGAGGATTTTTTGTCATGTCGGGAGACTCTTTGCCCCAGTAGCACTTCACCATGTGCCCCTCAATGGTGGTGCCGTTTACTGATACAATGGCATGTGCAGCACTGTCATGGGAGGAAAACCTTAAAAAAGCAGACCAGAAATCAGTCAGTCAAACTATTCAGAAAATATATATATATATATATATATAATGAGATGAATGAGGTTTTGTAAAAACTTTATTGCAAAGACTAATTTTACAGTGTATATGACTGACAGGTAGTGAGATATTAGCTGCTCTACAGTCTTTTGATATGCACGTGTTGACATCTAGAGGCCAAATGATGCAACACACTGACAGTACCTGATGAAGGAATATCCTTTTTCTGGGAAAACCCTGACTTCCATGATTTGACCAAATGGTGAGAAGGTCTGTCGCATTAGATGTTCTGTAAGAATCAAACAATGGGAGGCGGGGGAGGGGTTATTCTGGTTCCTGTTCTTATTAAAATCAGTAAACAGGGAGGAGTGATGGCATCTTGAGAGCACAACACTTACCTGACAGTCCTGACTGGATCCCACCGCAGTACACAGTACAGTTCTGTGGACTGGACTGAGTCACAACATCATCAAACCTCAGCTGCTTTGAACCATCTGAGGCAGAAACAACAAGCAGCACACAGGTGAATAAATATATACTCTGGTATAAAAGCCATGACACATCTAACAATCCCTCCCAGTATAATATTTTCCATCTACAAAAACAAGTCTTTTACAGTCTCTCACATCACACAGCATTTTTTTTTTCTTCTATTTTTCTTAATGAGAAAAATAGCAATCAGACTCATGACTACATTTTGAGACCTTTAGTTGTCAATACTCACTGTCCTGAGCACTTTTAGGAGCTGGAGGTTTCCGTGTTGCCCAGTTAGTCCTGATTTGGCGCCCTCCCAGCCACTGCCCCGCCATGTGAACAATGGCATTCTCTGCATCCTAGAGATTCAAATCAATCACAGTCACCCTTCTGGATTTGATCAATTTGTCTATGCATCATCATTGAGGATGCAATATTTACAACATGATCTGTGCTTCCTAAACCTTTTGAGCTACAATCCCCAAAATAACATAATTTGCTTCATCCTATGTTCATTCCCATGACGTAAGGCTTGAAAACTGTCACAGTCTTCATAAATAAGGAGGATAACATGTTTTATTATTTCTTATTGCATTATGTCAACAGCTGGAACAAAACACACATTTGCCAAAAACCACATTTCCTTCACAGGTTATGTATGTTATGCATTAATGTGTTAAAAACCTGACAGTGACCCCCTTGGGTTATCTTAGGACCCTTGTAGGAATGAGATCCCCAATTTAGGAAAGGTTGCTCTAGATTATGCTTTTATGTCTACTATACTTTTTATTTTAAATATTACAAGCATTTATGTAGAAAAAAATACACATAACTTCCAGTTAGTGTTTCTGTACTGGAACCTTACCAGTTTGTTGTAGAAGGACACAAATCCATACCCCTTTGATTTCCCAGTCGTCATATCCTTGACAACACGAGCATCTCTGAAAGGAAACATGAAAAACAACTTCAGCGTACATGACAAGTAAAGTTTCCCAACTAAAAAGGAACCACGCAAAACACACTGAACTGTGAATCCTCAACTCTGTCCTACATTAAGGTAGATTAGCTATCGTGACCTTGTACTGAGCACTGACTCAATATACATAACTTGAAAGCAACACATGAAAATAAAAAGAAATTAATTGAAAAACTACAAATACATGCAGCCTAAAGTACTGTTTAAATGATTTTATGTGTATTAAAGGATCTTTACCACTAGAGCACCATCTTTTGCTCAACCCTTACAACTGTAAGGCTAGTGATTAAAATTCAGAAAAGGAACGGATATGGATTACCATGCATTCTTAAAATCTGCTGTGGGTGCTCTTCCTACAAATAGAAATATATAGAAAATATCAGAAGAGAAAGAAGGAATTAAATGGCATACATGGCCTGTTAAAAGATTTCTTTATTTTTCCTGGTCAATTCTTTACCACCAATATGGAGTATGGAGTTTGGGGAGCTGTAAATTTTGAGAAATTGACATTTTCAGAAATGCGGCTAAAGGATCAATGCACTACAAACAACACTATGCAAATCAAAATGAGACAATTTAAAAACACAGATTTAGACGAATACACTAAATATTGGAATTTGTTAATCTAATCTATATAATGTTAATACAAATAAAGACAATGGAAAAGTTGAATAAATAGAGAAAAAAAACTACATCTGAGTCTCCAGAGTGCACAGTTCCTTGCTGTTAGCCTTCAAGCTCCTGTCCAATCCTATGAGCATTTCTGTAAAATAACCAAAGTGCTATTACTCCACTGAGAAGCACAACTAAAGGTGGTTCAGGTTCATACACAACGCTATGTTTTGTTGAAAAACTGTACAGTTTACTTACCACACCCAACATGTACATACATAAAATATCAAGAACATGCTGACAAACTGATACCTTAGTCATAAAACACACACCAAGAGTTTGCTGGAATTATTATGGGTTTTTTTATATAAACACTTTTTTTTTATATATATATAAAAGATGCTCTGATCTGGTTTACTGTCGTGAAAAAAAAGTTTGAAAAGTTTAAGTCTAAAACAGTATATACTTTAAATCATGTTGGTCTATCACAATCTATGCTTACATGCATTCATGTTGGGTGTTTTAAAAAGAGAAAAAAAAATGGTGTTTGCTTGATTAGGTTTTATAGGAGAAAGTGCATGAAACCCTTTTCGGATACAATCCATCTTGAGTGTGGAACTTAATTAAAACCTGTCTCCATCTGAATGTTTAGAAGGTCTCTGTTGTTTGGTGAGTTTAATCAGCTATTATTTATTTTTCCAAGCACTGATGGGACATTTCAACCAACTGTACGCAGGAAAATAAATGCCTCCAAACTAGCCTTTTTTCCAAGATACTCAAAGATAGCAAAAGCTTTTCTAAGTAATTTAGGCTGAGGACTAAGGTACAGTGTAAATCAGACAAATCAGGTCCTCTAAAGGCAGCGCCCTTATGGAGCAGCCTATTCACACACTGTAGAGGAAATGTGGTTTAGTCATTTTAATTCAAATTCTGTTTACATTATACAAGCTGAAACTCATAAGGAAGTACTTCTCTGCTCCCTTTAGTTCAAATCTCTTAATGGGTGTTTTTAATTTAAGATTTAGATGGGAACAAATGTGAAAATAAGAGATTAAGATATTATTGCGCTGGGTAAACTGCTTCCTTATCATAATCATCTCTTGTTTTGTAGCTTACTAAATCTGCATTGTTCAAGAGCAATTTGTTTTTGCCTGATTCCACATATTTCTTGGCACATTTGAAGTCCTGTTTCTTTATTCTTCCTGCAGCTCTCTGGATCGCTTCAGCTCGCAGTATGAACTATTTCTTTTTGTCGTTTAACACTAAATTAAAACATTTTGTTTATGAAAAGTAATGACTGTTTCTGATGAATGTTATATCTATTAGAACCAAGACAAAAATGCCGTAACAAATGGCTGGAAATGCTTGACTAATCACAAAAGTTGATTTAAGCTCCATTCAGACAATTCAAGGTAATTTCAAAATCACTACCTTCCTACCAGAGCTCTTTTTGGTGCTCAAATTTCTACATTGAACTATGTTTAGCTGCTGTTTTTCAGCACTGAAACAGAAAGAACCAAAGAAAGGATCCTCTAAATGTGTCTGTAAAAGGTCTAAATGCAGCTCCCTATACATTTCAGACAAACTAGAAACATCTTAAACTATTCTCTCATTGAAAATATTAGTAAACTTAATAATTTATGTTCACTGTTGAGTCAGCCACCCTATGGTATGCATGTAAACATAGTCAGTGATGGCTCTATTAAATCATAAGATAACTAAACATTTTCACGAAGCATCTAAATGTTTCCAAGTTTAAGAAAAAAACCCAAAAACTAACAAATATTAAATGATGAAAACAGTATGCTAATAACAAATAGTTTAAACTTCGAGATACACATAAAAAACCTGAATAAAAACTTACGAGATTTTTCCAAATGGTGCAAAAGCAGCTCTGACATCTTCAGTGGAAATCTCAGGATTCAAATCACCCACAAAAACATGGAAGTGATCTAAATTTACACAAGAATTTATAAAAAATATTGATCAAAACTTTGCTTTTGATTAAATAAATTAAGCAACAGAGTAATCACTTACTGGATGTATCTTTCTTCTGGCTACTTGGTGTAGTGGCCCAATTAACTTTAACCTCCTGAAAAGACAATAAAAAATGTTTTCCCCCTCCAACAATGAGGAATAAACTGACAAACATTGTTTACCATTGTAAAGCAGTTGTATTGAATTCCTTACCTTCCCTAATATCTTCCTCCCATTCATAGCTGCAAGGGCTGCAGCAGCATCTCTGTGTTCAAAAAACTCCACAAAGCAATATGGGTCATTGCTTGTATGCTGCAGAGAGCAAAGTATATGATATCTTTAAAGGGCTGATCTCACGGTTTGTAAATACAACAAAAAAGGTTGGATTACATTTCCATCAGCAGAAGGCTATAACTTCCTTCACTGATTGGCCCGTTTACAATTTTTGGTTCGGTGTGGATGACAAGAAAACTCATAATCAAATGACATGTGATCAAACAATATTGGATGCTTACCTCAGTAATCATTTTGCAGCTTTTGCAAGGTCCTATCTGAGTAAAAAGTTGTAAAATCAAAATCTCTGTTACATCCCTGGAGAGGTTTCCCACATACCTGCATAAAAAACATGTTCAAAATGAGTCTTTTTCTTACTATTGTTATTATTGTTATTTCAGATTTAGCTCCACTGGAAATAAGGTTGGATTATAATTCTGACGCGATTTACATACAGCTCATCTGGCCTAGTGTTAACAAAAGGGAAGCATTGTGCATTTTAGGCCGACAGAGCAAGTCATTATAATGAGCTCTACTTATTAATTTATTTTATTCAAATGTAATAATTATCGTATTAAATAAGAGTTAAGCATTAAGCGTTTAAATTTGTGTTTTCTTCATCGTGTTTTAACCCTAGATGGTAAGTTAGCCACCGGCCCTAAACGTTAGCTAAATTATAAGGCAACTGCTGCAAACGTAAAATCACTTACAGGGTTCTGGGGTAAGTTTCGTCGTCCATTGCTGATGTTGACTGTCACCTAGTCAGAAAACGTTAGCTACTTGATAGTTAGCTGACGTTTACTGACGATGTACGCTGTTAACAACTAGCTAACTAGCTCGGAAGCTAGCTAACCGGGCAATTGCTCTTACGTCACTCTAGTTGATAGTGCGCCTGTGCGTCAGAAGTCCCGAGAGGTCAAAAAACAAACAAGTATTTCAGCTGCACAAATGTTATACTTTTACGTGATTTACAATTAGATTATTAGTTAATAAATATGTAACACAAAACAAGAGTTTTTATTTTTATTTGCGGGGCTAAAGAAGTGTTTAAAGCGTGGTTAAAGGGTATGTTTGTTTTAACTTCCGGTGCGAAGCGGCTAAGGGCGGTTCTCGAACCGAGAAGACATTTCTGGAAACAATTATCAACATGAAAGAGATTTAGTGTTGACAATGTTTAGAATTTCATGTTTACATTTGTTTATCTATTACTGTCATATAACTAATCTATACTTCAAAAGCTGGGCAAAAAAAAAAAAAACAACTGACGACGTATTCATGTTCTAATTCAAGGAACAACTTTATGGATAAAATATTAATCAGTCTACTCTCCATGAAATTAATTTAAACTTGTTGATTAACGAACGTCGTGTAGGCTACTATTAATAAAACTTAGTAGCAATATGTTTTCCCTAGTTTGGTATTTAAAAAGGGTACGCAATTCAAAACTTGTAAATGATGGATTTATTAAAGTTTGCCATTTTGTCAAATTACCATAATTACTTTCACTAGAGACCCAAAATGAATTTAAGATACGATTTTGGGCTTACCTAATCTTACTGAAAAGTCATTTTAATGTGTTAATTAAATGTATTAATTCTTAATTAAAAATCTGATATCTTGACTAAGAATCTGATATCAGATTCTTAATTAACCCATTAAAACCCAGTAAAAAAAATTAGTCAATAGAGGTGTCATTGTGCCTACACTGTATCACACTATCAGTTACATAATTGTGTACCAAATCATGGCAGACTGGGTTTCCTTGGACGGGATTTGTCATGTGGGTGTTTGAGGTTACAAATATTTGGAGACATTTTATTCATGGAGGAAAGAAAAGCTTTGGGATTCCCTTGTTGAATAGGCGGAAAAATTGAAGTCAAGGGCCACGCAGGGGTCACTGGAAAAACAATATTTTCATTGCTGTTGAAAAGAATATAGCTCTCTCAATATTTCCATAAAGGTTAAAAAAAAAAAAAGCTACTCTGTTAAAACAAATAAAAGTGAAAGGTAATATATCTGTGTCTGTTGTCCGCGACATGACGAGTTGCCGTACAGCGTTGTCCACCGCCCCCAACATTAACCCTGCTATTTCGAGAAACTTCCAGCCCACTTTCCACGTCACTTGAAGGAATCTTTAAAGCGTCCGTCGCCTGTATAAAATGTCTCAGTACTCGTCTGCCAGCAACATGAACGCAGTGAAGACACAGTCGCCTCTACTGACAATGGCAAATAATGACAACGAACCTCTTCCCCTCGGATGGGAAGTAAAGATTGACCCTCACACTGGATGGCCCTTCTTCGTGGATCACAACAACCGCACCACAACCTGGAATGACCCGAGACACGACCACAAAAAGGTACGAGCGCGGAGGGATAAAGTTGGTTTTGCGGCGCGAGGCGCTAACTGCAGAATAGCGGCTCCTCGACTCTTTTTATATGGAACTGCGTCGATCGCAGCGCGTGCTTAGCTTCGGTAAGCAGCTCGTGTAGGGGTAAACACTGAGCTACAGCATTGTTACATATTAATCTAGTTGACTAAAGGCCTTGGTGGGCACTGTCACCTCCCCTCGCGGACAGCTCATGAGCTTATTATAAGGCTTGATCAAGCCCGTAATATTCCCATGTCATGATCTAACACTATTATTACTCGATGACTCACCCTGCTGTTTGTTAAGCATACCTATGTTGAGGTTTCAGTGTGTTTAACAGCGTTTCTTTCATGGTGGAAAACGCGGCGACGTGCAGCTCTTAATAAACTTTTTCCCTTACAAGGATTTGAGGCTTTCTTGGGTCTGTGGAGTCGGCTATGTGGGGTCTCAGAGTAGCTGGCTGCTTATCATGCGGCTGTGTTACAGACGTGGAAAACACACAGGTCTGAAAAGCCGTGGGCAGAAGCGAGCTCCACAACCTGCCAGCTGGTAATCTTTCGTCTCAGGCACAGACACCGTTTTCCAAAGTTAGTGTCCAGAGGAATCTGCTAGAAAGACACAGCTGTTGGGGGATAAAATTGGTGCATTGGTGCTGGCAGCTTTGCAGTGTCGCGTACAAGCAGAGGGCAAAAGGTCGTTCACAGCTATTTCATAACTTTTATATGGGAAGAGAAAAGTCCTTAATTTTACATAAAAGTTCCTTAAGATTTGTTTTTAAGCTGCTAGAAGTTAAACTGTCCTCACTTTACAATTTTAACTATAAGACCTGTTGCTTACACCTCTATATTTCTATTTTTACATACTTGGATAACTTTTGCACATACATTAATTGTTATAAACTGTCATTAATCATTGTGATTTGTTTACCTACTAACATATTATAACTGCTTTCATTCAAATCCCAAATGAGTTAACATTTTGTTCTGTATCTTTGTACTGTAAATGTATAATATAATGTATTTGTTCTTTTTTTTAAAGACCAAAGAAGAATAAAACAACAATAAACAAATTCAGTAATTTCCCCTGCAATAATTAAAGTTTAGGCAAAAATATGTAACACAAAGACTAAGATTAACCCCTTAATGCCTGAATTGAGAATAACTGGGCAGAGACACTTTTGAAATCTAAAAACTTTATTTGACCCTTTAACTAAATCTATTATTTTTGACTATTTCTTTTCCCCATATATTTACTATTTATTACCATGGAACAAGTAAAAATGATTACAGTGTAATCTCCTGCTGTCTGGTGGTCACC
>JBAMIG010000017.1:5851184-5864805 GCA_037177335.1 Kiunga ballochi | reverse complement strand
AAATGATTACAGTGTAATCTCCTGCTGTCTGGTGGTCACCAGGGTCCAGGAGACCAGTATCATGTGGTAAACAACAGAGTGAAGTTTGAGTGAGTGAAGTTTCTGCCATAAAGTGATGCAACATGTTTCAGAAACAGTATGTATCAAATATGCAACATCAGGCCATAAAGGGTTAAAACCATTCTTTCTCTGTCACACAATGACTGGTGGCCAATAACATGATGGTACGAAGGGTGTGTCAAACTATTCTGTGGAAATGTATCCAGATGATGTCAGAACATCCAGCGCAGACACAGAACATGTCTTACTGGAAATGCACCAGTTTTCATGATGATAGTCGTGTTAATCCGAATTTGTTCACTTTTATCAGACACAGAGCATTGATAGTTTTGGCACCCATCTGCAGAAATGTCACACTTTCTGCTGTGGCCTTTGTAATGATCTCAGGACTGAGAAGACTTTTTAAAAAAAGCTGAAAGGATTTTGAGTAACTGTTAGCTGCTTTTGTCTGGAAAAGAGTTTTGCACACTGCATCTCCTCCATATCCTAATAACTGATGGTTGTGTTTCAGCAACAAGAAATATCCGCAAATGGACCCAACATACCACCAGAACCGAGTCCTCAGGAGACACAGAAGACCTTTGTGAGGGTAATGAAGCACCCTATTCTTCGTCCAGGTTATGTTCCTATCCCGGTGTTTCATGATGGTGCAGAGCTAAGGCAGCAGCAGCAGCAGCATCCATGTTACTCCTACATCCAGCCAAACACAGCACAGAATGTCCGGACAGATGGACAGACACCGTCCCAGATGTCTGTCCACGGCAGGCCTAGATCACCTTTACACGGCCCCTCAGACAGCTGCTCCCCTGAACCTGTAAAGACCGGCTCGCCTATTACACAAACAGCAGAAGTAAGGCTTTGATGCATGTTTATAACTAAATGTTGCATAAATATGTATCAATATATTCATATATGAACAAAAAACCCAGATTTCTCACTTTTTTAATCTTTTGTTTTCAAGGTTTACACCATACCCCATCACCAGCCTTCCAGGCCAAGCAGCACTAGTCTCCAGGCGGGATACATCCCTATCCCAGTGATCCATGAGGGTGGAGGGGGCCAAGTTCAGCCTCAGTTAAATCCCTCGGTGTATTCCCAGCGTGTCCCCTACCCAGAGCATCAACAGCCCTTCCATCGTCTTCAAACAGACGAATGGCCCGGTTACTCTGCTGCCATGCAGCCTCCCAGAGAAAGGGCTTCTCCAACAATGTTTCCCCAACATCGTGATACTGCTTCCATTCACATCCCTCCTCACATAAGAAGCCAGTCACCTACCGTGGGAGACAGACCACAGGTAATTTCACCCGGTCTTTAAAATGTTGAATATCTCTCAGTGTAATCCAGTTTGGGACAGAAAAAAATAACCTCTCATTTTTTTTTGTACTTATAAGATTCAGCAGCATGTCCTCACAAGAGACCTGCCTCACAGACTAGATCAGGAGCAGCAAAGCATGCAGCACAAACAAGAGAGCACACCGGTTCCTCAGACTCTACATACAGAAGCTGACGTCCAAAAGCTTCAACAGTTCCAGCAGGTCCCGCCTCAGACACAGCCTTTGCAGCCTCACCAGCCCGAACAGTTACCTCAGCAGCCCCAGAAGCCAGAACAGCTGCAACATCACGTTGCAGATATCACAGTTCAAATACCTGCAAAACCAGAGACCCCGGACGTCGCAGCCACCCCCCAGGAAGCCCCTCCGGCAAAGGTGGGAGCTGATCAGGCTGCTCAGTGCCCAGCTCATCCAGGCTTGACTAAGGTACAGCAGATAATCGAGCGGGTCGCTAAACTGGAGCTGGAGGTAAAATGCTTCAGTGGAAAGAAAAATGATAAGAAATACTTGTTATTGGAGGAACTGTTGACCAAAGAGCTCTTAGCGCTGGACTCTGTGGACCCTGAAGGCCGCATAGATGTGCGGCAGGCGAGACGGGACGGAGTCCGACGGGTTCAAAACATACTGGAAGAACTAGAGCAACTGGAGGAGCATCCGACCAGGCCTGGGAGTGAAATGGAGGGAGATACCCTTACACAGAAAGGAGAGCCCAGCATGATCACCAAGGATACTGCTGAGATGCCAAAGGAGATCTCATAATGACTGCACACTTCATATTAAAGAGGAGAAATGAGGAGATACCTGCTCTGGTTACGTCTCCCACACCTCTGAAATCCAGCATTTGTGGAAGTTGCATGCATAATTAACAATGTTGGTATGTCCATTCAGCACATAACCGATGGTATCTCACTCCTGTCATGTCGTTCACGGCATTGTTGTTGCCTTCTATGTTTTGCCAATGTCTTCATAAGAATGACTGCTGTCACAAGTAAGATGTTGACAGCAACTGCAAGCAGGTTGAAGTCTAAATAAGAGGCCTTTTTAGTAGTAAATGAAAGAGAAATACAAGTATTTTCATAGAAATGTTACATTTAGTTGCCTTTATCTGACTAACTATGAAGCATTTCTTAGTCTAGCAGCACATCGTTTTGTTCATAAAACAGAACTCACTACAAAAATCAAGTAATGAGAAAGTTCCCTTTTATGTCCGCCTGGTCACATTGGAACACGATAGATATGATTATTAGATGCTGCTTTGAGGTGGTTTATGATTTCGCTGTGTTTGCCATCAGTGAAATGTGTCACGCTGCAAATCACCCGCACTTGAGAGGTTTATCATCTAAAGCCGTTTTGATTGACGTGTTTGAGTGGTTGTATGTAAAACAGTTTACTTGTTATTTCAAATGATGATTTCAGTATTTATATAAAGTATTTTGGTACAATTATGAATGTGTAATGAGACAAATGGGTGTGAGATGTGTATCTTTACAGACAATCAGCACTTGCTGCTAACGGGTTGAATTTCAACACTGTCAGAATGTCATTGTATAACTACCAAAGCCACAATCTGTAATAATGTTAACACAGCATTGGCCTCCATGCCTTAAAAAGTGCCAGCTGTGTGAAAATTTCTGATTCATGGACACTTCCATGTCAGTCAAAAAGGTTTAATTGACTTTTATAATTATACTAGCTGTTTTATCTCTTATATAATAACCCACAGTATTTGTTTAGTAATGTGTCACCAATAATATTGTAAGCCATGGGTAGAGTCAGAGCCTGTCACACTTTTCACAAATGATGGATCGTGGCTTCCAGCTGATCATGGTTTATTAGCAACGCACTGATTCATTGCTGAATTAAAGTCACATTGGTATTACTGAAAATAAAATCTATGAAATATATTTGTTCCAAAGAGCAAAGGAAAAACTCTGAGTTTTATTTGAATGTTATATTTGACCTTGTTTGTCCTTAAATCCCACAAAAATACATCCCCGATCAAGTCATCAGATGCCCTGTTTTTTTTTTTCTGAAAAGATTTTGGTGATGAGACAAACAGCAGGGCCTGTCTGATGTCAGCTGGTCCCTTTAGACCTCAGGGCCTCCTGAGTCATGAGTGAGAACATTTTTGGCTCCTTTATCCTAGTTAGGTGGGGGAAAAAAAATTGTATTAGAATAACCTCATAGAATAATTCTCATAGACTGTTAATTCATCTGCTAATAAAAGGCAAAGTTTCTAATTTGGCTCATTAAATGTAATTAAAAATGATTAAAAAAAAAAATTAAGTTTATGTTGAAAGCACGCACATCGGGTCAATGATTAATTAATTGACACGCATGGTTTGTAAGCGCAGTACCTGCACACCGGTGATGATGACGACATTGTCACGTGCCATTGTTTAGAGCAGGAAACGTCAGTTACGTCTGGGACGGCACACAGCCGCTCCCGCTCGGGACACTTTCTCACTCCTTTTTGCCTGTACTCAGTCCAGTATGACTGTGAAAATAGATGGCCCTCCCACATAAAAGGACTTCAGTATGCGTGGAAATGGAATAAATAAATCTGATACGCACGCAGCTGCCACTAGCACGCGAGGCAGCTAGCCATCGTTGCAGCTCACGAGCCTGTGGGAAAACGAGCTAATCGTGGCTAGGCTAGCTACGGTCAACCTCCGAGACGTGGAACCGCCGTACCTGGTCGTGGAGCCGGATAGATACATGTTTTAGTGTGACGTATAAAACACAAAATGGAGCTATTTCAGGCAAAGGATGAGTATATTCTTCAGAGCGGGGACCATGCTCTATGGTGCAGCCGAAAAGACGGGACCATGGCTGTCAGACCTGGTACGTAGGCTACTGGATGCCAGCTTTCTCTACTGACATGAAAAAAATAACACTTTGCATTAACGTGACTAGCTTATTTAAAAAAAAAAAAAAAAATCACAATTTATTGTTTTTTTGTCACTTAATTCTATTGGTGGGTTCGTTTAATTCACGCTCTGTAGGATATCGTTACTGTATTTCATCCACATCTTTTCAAAGCGAGATCATTTCACGTTATCAGCTGATTATTAACTTGTGAAATCAAACAGATGATTGGTAAAGGTGTCGATTTAGCTTTTTCTTTCTGTGCCACTCCTTACCTGTGAAATGTGCGCTCGAGCTTAGTGCCCACACCTTCAACGCACTAAAGTCATTACTTTGCTTCTCATCTTTCACAATTAAATGAGATTTCACTGAAACAAATTGTGATAACAGAATAACTTTTAGTTTTTAATACCATAAAGTCAAGTGTAAGTGAGCTTTGCAAAGCAGCACCTCCTAATAATACAATTTGATCTTGTTACAAAAGAGAGAAGAGCTATTTTAGTTTATTCTATTAGGAGCCTTCCCATTAAATGACTACATGAACCTGTGGGAATGGTATGTTCCCAGTTGTTTAAGAAGAACTGTAAAAGAAAACTTTCATCAAAGTCTCCATAAGGTTGTATCTGTTGTCAGCTGAGGATGTGTGGCTGTGCAGCCATCCTGAACTGGTTTTTAGTTGCACCGCTGTTTCATTATTTAATTGGAAAAAGGTTTTCCACTCATCACTGCGTTTCCACTTTACTCTCTTGCAGACAGTTGAGTATTTCTGCCATGATGCACATTCTCGATGAAGTTGTGGTGTTCTTGTTTCTGATCCTGCCAGGCTTTCCCTGCGGGGCCCTTGCAGCCGGTTCCTCTGCACATGTAGTTCTGCAGCATGTGGAACAGGAAGAGGCATTGTCTAAAGCTGCTTGCAGTTGACGTTCTGCACCCTTTGCCTCCCCGATCACATCTTTCCAATTTCCTTACCATGTAATTTTTAATCCATAACTAATGTAGAGCATTTCAGAGTTATTTTTATTCACTGCATGTTTCCATAACTAAAGACACGAGAAAGACGAATTGCACTTTTTTTCCCTGCTCTTCTGTTTTTCTGTATAATAGCTGTAATTGAGAAATAACACACACACACACACACAGACATGAGTGACACAGATGTGGTGGAGCCTAGCTATTTGTGGATTACTTCCTTCACCCCAAATACGGTTAATAGACCTTTTATGAGGCTTTATATTTTGACTGCATTTTTGTGTATACAGGAAATCACCCAGCTGTAACATATTCAATTTATTATGTTCAGTTTCTATTTGGTTAAACTTAAGCTGAGCTTGTGTGACTGCTTAGCTGTTGCTAACAGTGAGGGTGCACATGCTCATATCTTCAAAATGATAAGTCTTTGTAGTCACGGCTCTTTATCAGCGTTTTAAAGCAAATCTTTTGGTACTTCTCTGATGCTAATTTTCATATATTTGTTTCAGCCACAGACCTGTTGTTGGCGTGGAATCCAGTATGTTTGGGTTTGGTGGACGGTGTCATTGGAAAAATACAGCTTCACACAGGTATGTTAGCAATGTGAAGTGTTTTTAGCATTTTACCATCAGGTTTTTTTTTGTTTTTGTTTTATTTCTGCAAAGAGCAGAGCAGACTATTTGCTATGTTTACTATGAACTACAAAGTCGGTGAGGACTTGATGCATTTCTTATGAACAATTAAAGGTGTGGGAAATGTATAAAAAGAAGTGAGTGATGGTCATGATTCCAGTTAGTTTTTCATCCCCTGCGTGGCTGTATGGACTTCAGGGTTGAGATCATAAAGAAAATGTTCAGGAAAACCATCAATTTTACTGTCCTGGTATATCAGATAAAAAAAAAATTATTTACCAGTTACTTATTAATAAATGTGCAGTTAATGACCGCTATGTATCTGTTTGCCTTCTTCACACCTGAATGTGAGGAATTCTGCACCAGTACCCTCATCTTCTTTCTCCTATTTACAGACCTTCCACTTGGACTCGTATTAATCCGCCAGAAAGCACTTGTGGGCCATTTGCCAGGCAACCACAAAGTTTACAAGATCACCAAGATAGCTGTTCTTCCCTTGTCTGACGAGGAGCCTCAAGAGCTTGACTTAGAGGTATGTGTACTTTTATACTTCCAGAAATGTCTTCTGTAGTTACTCCATTGAGAACCCCTTAATGATCATTGAAATACCTACTACCTGAAATGCTAATGTGTATTAGTCATTGTATGATTAATCTGTTAAGATTAGCTAAAAGAGATGGATTATGACATCCAGAAGTTTGTTTTTTCTTTGATGGAAAATAAAATGCAGTGAATGAAAAAAGGAAGATGAATGTTGCTAAGATTTCAGTTTTTCAGGGAAGCTTCATGGATGATGAGACAGAATATTTTCAAGTGAGTAATAAAGGATGATTGTTAGAGGTTAGGTTTCAACCTCATCTCTGTGCTGCAGATTGTCTGTTTCCCCTTTAGTTTATTAGATGAATGTAGAAAGTAGAAGCATATAGGATACTGCAGTGAGTAAAAAACCTCCTATGTTTGCCAGATTCCCTCATCTTCTTCTCATCAAACTGAACAGTGATGCTCTGAGTTTGATAGTAGTGCTACATATTGTAAAGGGGGTAAGTTTCTTTTTCAGCTTTGCAAAAAGCATCATTTTGGAATCGACAAACCGGAGAAAGTGGCTCAGTCTCCAGATGAGTCAAAGTTGATGAAAACTCTGAGTCAGATCAAATCTAATGTGGCCGTGCCCATAAAGAAAAAGGTATCCACCACATTCAATCTGTTGATTTTCCCATTATTTATACCCTTTTTTTTTAATTATAAATGTATAAAAATGGGTTTCTCTGCTTCTTAAACTGACTGCATTTTCCCTCCATCTGCCAAATCCAGTATTCCCCTGCTTTCCAAGTCAAGGAAAACAAAGAGAAGGAGCGTCTGGAGAGGCGGCTCCTGGATGAACTCTACAAGATATTCATGGACTCCGATTCTTTCTACTACAGCATGACCTATGACCTAACGAACAGCGTGCAGCGTCAGGGAGACTCGGATAAGTCCAACTTGCCCCTATGGAAGCAGGTAGAGAGAAAAATGTGTAGATATATGGTTAGAATTTCCTGCAAAGCAATCTTCATTTAGACTAATTGGGTTCATCTTTAAATAGGTGGATGACCGTTTCTTCTGGAACAAACACATGATCCAAGATCTTATTGACCTTCAGGTACAGCAACAGAGGCATGCAGTCAGTTTTTCTTTACGACGGGAAGTTTAAAGCTGGAAATGTTGTTTTTTTTATGTCTAAGTGTGCTGGTTGTTTATTATAATTTAACTTAATTGGAGAAGTATGAAAATTTACATGAAGCTAACTGCTCTTCCTCTTCTCCAGCTGCTCAGTTGATGCAAAGCACTTCCTTATTTTAATCTATTTTCTTTTATTTGGTCCTTTTTAAAAAATCTTCCAGGTCCCAGAGGTAGACTTCTGGGTTATGCCGATCATTCAGGGTTTCGTTCAGGTGGAGGAACTAGTGGTGAACTACAATGAGACATCTGATGAAGAGCGGAGCAGTCCTGAAACGCCACCAAAGGAGGTCATCTGTGTCGATGACATCCATCCTCGCTTCACCGTGGCCCTGATCTCCAGGCGCAGCCGCCACCGCGCAGGTAGAACAGCTGTTAATATAATCTATACGGGGAAATTCAATAGATGATCAGATTGATGTTGGCTGATTGTTCTCCTTCAAAGGGATGCGGTACAAACGAAGAGGAGTGGACATGGACGGTCACGTTGCTAACTATGTGGAGACGGAGCAACTGATCCACGTGCACAGCCACACTTTGTCTTTTGTACAGACTCGAGGCTCCGTGCCCGTCTTCTGGAGCCAAGCAGGGTATCGTTACAATCCCCGGCCACGATTGGAGAAAGGTCCGGTGATTTCTATCGTCTTGCATAACAGAAATAGTTCTGATTTCCTTTTTAAACCTAATTGGTTCATTCAGTTAATCTTAATTATATTATGTAATTAGGGATTTTTTTTTGTCCAGATTTCTGGATCTGTTGTACATTTGAGCTGTAACTTAATAATATACTTTAATATCATGTGAAAATATAGTTATCTTGTTTGTGTTTGACTTTTCTCAGCAGTTGTTACGCAGCTTGCTTTGCTTTGGAAAGATTATAGGTCATTTGAACATTTGCATTTGTTACAGGAGAGAAAGAGACCATGCCTTACTTTGCAGCACATTTTCAAAAACAGCTTGAGCTTTACAAGAAGCAGGTGGGTCAGTGTTTCACTGTGGCGTTAGCAGCTCTGTGTTAACAGAGTGAGAAGGGTTTATGCTCTAATGTTGTGTCTCGCAGGTCATCATTAACTTAGTGGATCAAGGTGGACGGGAGAAGCTAATTGGTGATGCATATCTGAAGCAGGTCCTGCTCTATAACAACCCAAACCTCACATACGTCTCATTCGATTTCCACGAACATTGGTAGGAGACGTGACTGTACTTTTACACCACAGTGTATTTACTTCCTCTTTATGCATTTTTAAATTCTGCTTTTCAGCCGAGGTATGAAGTTTGAGAATGTGCAAACACTGACCGATGCGATTTCTGATATCATCATGGACATGAAGTGGGCCTGGTAAATGTCACGCCTGTGTTTCTATTTGTGATGACTTTATAAGTGTGATGACAAATAAATTCTTTTAGTTAGAAAACAGCGAGTTCCACTGAATGTAGTGTTGTTATTGTCATTAATGGGATAAAGAATCTTATTTCCATGAATGTACTGGGTTCTGACTGGATCTCCTCTGTTAGGGTGGACCAGGCTGGAGTCATCTGCCAACAGGAGGGGATCTTTAGAGTGAACTGTATGGACTGTCTTGACAGGACCAATGTGGTTCAAGCTGCTATTGCTCGAGTGGTAATGGAACAGCAGGTCAGATATTTTATCTGTTTTTCCTCATTTTTCTTTATTAAGCTCACATTGCTCTAAATAAACCAAGCTGTTCATTTTTTAGTGTCTGGAAATTTAAATTGTTTCCTTAAGGGCCACGTGATATGCTGCATTCAGAAGAACACACAAAAATTCATATAAGCAGTTATAATATGGGGTTTTTGTGCCATTAAAGCTGTATAAAGTAAGGGTTGATAGTTGAAATGACATTTTAAGGATCCACTTTTCTTCCTGTAGCTGAAGAAGCTGGGTGTGATGCCTCCAGAGCAGCCTCTTCCTCTCAAATGCTACAGGATTTATCAAGTCATGTGGGCCAACAATGGTGACACCATCAGCAGACAGTACGCAGGCACAGCAGCGCTCAAGGTAACGCAACTCCAATCACAGATTGCTTTTGATAACTTCTGCTATGAAGGCATATTTAGCTAAAATATTTTAATTAGTAGCTCATGTCAGCTTTCCAGATCATAAGCAGGTATTGTTTACTTCATGTTTAGTGGATCTGATCCATGCCTGTTTTCCTACTATGACAGCATTTCATCAAGCAACATTTAGATGTTAAACTTTTGCCTGTTGAAGAGACATATTTGTAGTTTTTACTCTTAACATTTTGAACGCCACTGTAGTTTTAACCTCAATGTTGCAAGCAAACACACCAAGTGTAGCATGCACTTTCTGTTCTGTTAGGGAGACTTCACCCGGACAGGTGAGAGAAAACTGGCTGGTGTGATGAAAGATGGAGTGAATTCTGCCAATCGCTACTACCTGAATCGTTTTAGAGATGCCTACAGACAAGCAGTAATTGGTATGGAAAGACTAATTACACGCTATTATGTTGCTTTATGTCGCATCATTACTGAAAATTTGCCCTGACGGTGACTCTACATTCCCTTCCAGATCTCATGATGGGTCTGCCAGTAACAGAGGACCTCTACTCAATCTTCAGTAAAGAAAAGGAGCATGAAGAAAAAGAAAAGGAGAGCCAAAGAGGAGCCCAGGAGCAAGTCAGCCTCCTGTTACAGACCTACATGCAGCTACTGCTACCAGATGATGAGAAGTTTCATGGAGGTTGGGCCCTCATCAATTGTGACATGAGGTTGGTGTTGAGTTGCGCTGCCAATGATATAAAGTTTTTCCTGTGCTCTTTCTTTTTTAATGTTTTTTTTTTTTCCACCAGTCTCATTGATGCAACCAATAAAGACGTAGATGTGCTGCTGCTCCTCTCAGATAAAGCTTACTACATCGCGTAGTAAGTCAGATTCTTACAAATATACGTTAGGATATATAGCAATATAAAAAATACTGTTATATGCTTGTTTCTATTTTGTCTTTCTAGTTATGACGAAGAGGCAGATAAAGTCAACCAATACCAACGCCTCCATTTAGAGGGGTTAGAAAAGATTGAAATTGGTAGGAAGCTTTTCTAAAGGAGAAGTTCTGTAACACTCTGAGTCATTCAGCACTTCCCAAAAAATGTGCAAGCTCTAAACATTATAAATTATGATTGAAGGGAAAAAAAGGATGTTAAAATTGTGTAATCTTTGACAGGTCCAGAGCCTACTCTGTTTGGGAAGCCAAAGTTCTGCTGTATGCGTTTGCACTACAGGAATGAAGGAACAAGCGGATACTTCCACACGCTGAGAGCAGCAACACGAAATCCAGAAGATGACGGGAAAGGTAGGTATTAATTATCCATTTTAAATGATTAAATGGATTATTTAACTTTTTTTAATGCGTACCCATCATTGTGACATATTTCAGATACGTTACAATGCATAGCCGAGATGCTCCGTATAACTAAACAAGCCTCAGGACAGGATCTACTTGTTGTTGAGAAGAAGCTGGAAAGGTGAGCACTAAGTTGTCGGTGTTCCCACTATTCCCATTCATCTGCCTTTTATTGGATAATTACATTTTAGTGAAAATGTTTCCTGGCATCATTTCATCATCACCTGTTGCGTATTGTTTGCATCTGTGTTCCAGGCGGCAAAGTAAACCCCACGAAGACATAAAGGGCATCCAGAACAGAACTCCAGACCAAGTTCAGGGCAGCTCTGGACTCGCACAGGGCAAAAGTTTCCTCCTAAACAAAATCTCCTCTCTGAATCAGAAAGTAAAACAGACCAAGACAAATGTGAACATTGGCCCGTTCGGTAAGCTGAGCAACTTCTCGAAGCCGGACGTGACGGTAAATTTCCTCAAACCAACTATGCAAGTCAACCTGTGGAAGTCGGACAGCAGCCTGGAGAACAAACCTGGCTCAGGAGCCCTGAAGGACTTCGTAGGTCAACATTATGATCACTGCTCAGACTCGGACTCCTACAACTCAGACCCTGAACATCCATGCTCCGGTTCTCTGGAAAAAGTGGACTATGTGTTGCCCAGTTGTGGCATTGTCGCATCAAACCCACGACTGGGCAGTCGCTCCCAGTCCATTGGTAGTGTGGAGCTAAATATCCCAACTGTTGTCCGAGTCACTGGCTGCGACGAAAACCAAGAGAATTCCTCCCAGATAAGCGACGATAAGTCGCCAGGGGCTGCCTCAGTGGCGGAAGAAGCCATTCTTATAGATTTTGGTACTCCCATTGATGCCTACTGCCACCAGTTTGTCCAGGATGCACAGACCAAACCTGTTGAGGTGTTTGGAGAGCAGCCACCAGCTGCTGTGCCTCCACTTAACCCCGTAGTGCCTGTGCAGAAAAAGACCCTAGCAGACTCAAACAAGCAGCCATCCTCAGAGTTTCAGGGTGAGCCTGAGGAGCCCCAGCTACCGAGGCCGTCTCAGCTAAATGTCCAAACCTCTACCTCCTCTTCCAACCTCCTCTCTGTCCAGAAGCCTGGGTCCGCAGTATCAGGAGACTCCCAGAAGAGTCTGTCTTCACTGATGGAGGGCAGCCTCGGGCCTTCACCTGCCGACAGCAACGGCAGTAGAGTTGTCTCTCCTTTTGCCAAGATCAGGAGTTCCATGGTCCAGGTGGCCAGCTTGACTCAGGCTGGCCTGACCCAAGGCATCAACTACGCTGTTGCAAAGGTTCAGAAAAGCCCTGAGCCCGATGCAGTCAACGAGGCCCAAGAGAGCGAGCTAAAGGCAATGTTTACACAGTGCCAGACTAGGATTATTCAGATCTAGTGCTTTCATTGTAGCAAGACTTTGTAGTTTTAAGTCTTTAAGGAACTTCCTTCATGGCAGCAGCAGCCAGAGCTTGCACAGAGCATCACAATTCTGCAATGAAATGTGCTCTTAGATTTACTGTTAAGGTAAATTTGCCCTCTCTTATACAGAATTGACAAATATATTCCCAAACCCAACATGGTGGTAATTATGTTTACATGCACATGATAATTTATTCCCCTTATTTTTATATTTAAAGCACTGAATCTTTTCTTTTGCCATGCACCCTTGCACACTGATTTTCACATGTAATCGGTTGCAATATGTTGATATCATGTCTCTGAGTACCAGTGCGTGTTATGGTGTAGAAATAGCACGTGGTTACCTTTAGTTTATAGCGAATCTTGTGACATTCCAGCGAATCCTTAAATCACTCCAGAAATGCAGTTGAAGCTGAGTACTATATGGGTACAGTCCTAAACTCATCATGCATCGTTTGAGAGATTTGTTTAAACACCTTATTGCTTCCAGATGGGGTATATAGGGTAGTATTGTCTATGTAAACTTGTCTCTGTCTTTAGTTGAAAGTTGCATAACTTGGCCCTTGTCTGGTTAATGGTAACTGGTTAGCATTAGCATCATGTATAAAGACCATCTCATCACCTGATGTGCAGTATGTCATCCTACATAAGCAGGTCACAGGATGTAGACCTCTTAAATAACCTTCAGCTTGTTGTACCAGCTGTTGTATAAATAACCAAATATTTTTGTGTGAATCCTAAAGGACCGATCTTTGTGGAATATTACCCTTTTTTAGCCGTCACAAATAGCCAGATGACATACTGTAGGTAGTTATCCTGTCATATCAGTGTTGTCAAGTGTAACTTAGACAGTATACCGTTGTAGAAACGATGACTACGTAAGACATTAGAATGTCCTGGGTGTCCATATGTACAGTGAGTATTGTTTATTAGTTTCTGAGCAGAGCTTTACCTTGAGCTTTTTGCATTAATGGTTGGGTTATAGCTTGTTTTAAAGAGGTATGAATATTATATTTTGCAGACTGTACTGTCCTTTGAACCAGAAGCTGGAATTTCTTGTATGAGGAAAATGAGTCCCTAGCCTGCATTGTACATGGACACTGCATGTTTGACGAAGACAGGAGTGTAGCATATAGTGAGTATATATGCAGTTGCACCCACCCATTTAATAAACGCGCTTTATGCACTTCCCAAACCTAAAGCATTTTTGCCTTAACAAGAAAATGGGGGAGATATAT
>JBAMIG010000017.1:5836981-5851084 GCA_037177335.1 Kiunga ballochi | reverse complement strand
TATATAAAAAAATGTGTGTAAGTCAGGTATTTATCTACCTTTTTAAGTCATTCTTACATGTTACATTTGGTGTATTGTATAAAATGTTCAGGGTTACCTTATCATCAAGCTTTATTTTGGGATATTTCATTTAGAAACCAGTACCTGGATTTAGATGTAGACAATGTGGTACTTGTGTATACTGTGGTATGTGTAGGCTTGACTTTTAGAGTACTCCTGATCTATAATGCAGCCCTAATAGTAGTTAGATGCTATGAAGGTGTAAACATTGCACATTTTTTAAGTAATCTCACTAAGTGAGGTTTACCTCAGTCCTCTATTCAGCTTTACAGTTAATGAAAATCTCCCGGCCTATAGGATCTTGTTATATTGAGCATTGACCAACACATTCCTCTCTCATAAGCTGAAGTATCCCAAGATATAATTAAGCATGTTTTTTTTTTGTATTCTCCACTCAGCTTTCTCACCAGTACATAAAACGTGCGAGTTGTATATTTATCAGGTTATGGTTTGGCTGCTTTGTGGGTGCTGCTGATGGATGTGGTGCTGCCAAAGCTTTAAGGTAATAGCTGTCATGCAGAGGGTAAAGGGTGTTTTTAAGCTTTGTTCAGGTTTGCAAACACTGGAGCAATTCTCAAGCAGAGCATACACTTACTCAGTACTATACTTGCTGTATTAAGCAAAAAAATTAGCAGTAATCTTCAACATTCCTGATAAACCACATTGAGATGTTTTATATGCAAAAGCTGGCAGTTATATTTGAGCTTTTATTTGCTGGGTGAGATTTTTTCCCCCACGTTTATCCGTTCATTTTCACACCAAGTGCATTTGCATCCACCTCCTTTGTTGTGGTTGACGTCGTCTTGCATCAGGACCCTAAATCCTGACACATCTTGTGCAGAGATCTTCAAGCATTTGATTTGCACTGTTAAAGCACATTCTCCTGGCAGACATTCAGCTGAATGTCTGTAGTAAAATCTCCTTTTTCTGACTGACTTCTCATTGTTGTTCACATCGTATTGAGATTTTATTGTATATTAAAGTATCCTATTTATTATCTTCTTTGGGAATGTTATTTAAGGATTTAGATTTGTTCATGAGCTGCATTTATTGTTCAGAAGGATCAATGCAACATATAGTCCAGTCAAGCTGTGTACACTGGCAATGAGCACAATATTGATACTGCTGGCCACAATTTTGAAGCAAAACAATTCAATTTATATTAAAGTTGTATAAAAAGTTGAACATCTCAGGTGGGGAAGAATGGCACATGGAAAAACATCTTTATTACAAACATTTTAAAGGTAACAAAAAGAGCTGAAGCCACCTGTCTGGTGTCTTTAATCAGGGCTCGTTGCCGTTAACGCTCCGGTGCTGTTCCATTCGGCTCCTCCGCTGTGTCTCAATGTGTTTGGCTCTAAGCCAGCAGTCTCTGGACAGAGACGTCTGTCCCAAGCTCAGAGACAGCAGCCTGCAGACAGACATGCAATGTAAAACTGAACTGTTCCTTTTTCTTTGAGCTGATAAACAAATGGAACAAACTGTTAAACTAAAAGCCACCTTGCCACAACGAGCATCCTGTGGAGGTCCTCTGCAGATATACTCTGAGGATCATCCTTCCTCATGTCTACAAAATCATCTTCAACAGACTGGAAACACAAAGAAGCATAAAGATGCAAATCTACAAAGTAGACAAACAGTTTTGAGATCAGTGCCTCACCTTAGTCACTTCATCTGAGATGCTGTAATGGAGCAGCCGAGCCACGCTCAGGTAAATTCTGAACATGTTCAGCTGTGATGAGGCCTGCGGATGGATGTGGATGCTGCTTAGATACTCCCCCATTTGGGATGGAGCGACTTGTGGCTGTAGGTGTATCTGGCAGTCAAACTATATAAAGAGGGAAAAAAACAAAGTTATGAATCAACTTTCCACAGAGAAGCATCAAGCTGGAACAGGATAAAACATTTATAAAAGCTATGCAAAAGTAAGCTCTGCTCATTGTGCAGTTTTGACTTGTTTTGATCAGGCTGGCTCTCAGCTGTAAACAGTCAAGACCTTCTGACTTTTATTCACTCATAGGAGCTGTTTACAGTTTGCTGCCCTTCACTCCAGGACTAATAGATTTCCGAGCTTGACGCCTCTCCCAGGATTGTTCCTATGGCACATAGCTGCCACCATGGCAACTCATTAGACCAACACACAGAAATAGCACACAGCACATTCCTCAGGTTGTTCACAACAGAGCGAGACCCGGGCCGAAGCCACAGCGGACCAATAGCAGCTGAGGGGACATTGTGACGTTGGCTGGAAACAACCTCCAGCGGCTGACATGGTCTGTCTCATGAGTGACAGGAAGAAACCTAAGCCTTCCCCGGCTTTGCTAGTGGGGACGTTGGGGAGGGATCAGCGCTGGGTGGGGTAGAGTTTACACTCTGCAGTGCCCGCCCCATCCATCTGTGTTCTCACCGGCAGCAGCGAGCGGCCCTCTGACGCGACGAGCACGTTAATATTGCAGGGGAATTCCATCTGATGGTAGTTAAAGTCATAATCAACCTTCTGCCACGAGATCAGGTTCCCAAGGGCCGTAACGTTACGCACACCTACAGCACAAAGATCCACAGAGGTTAGTGCCGACAGTCAGTGGACAGTGTCCTCTATCCTCTGTGTCGCCCCCTTGTGGTTTCTACAAGCCGTACCATTTGTGTCCAGCTGCCCCTGCTCCAGTTGAGTTTCATCCAGGAAGAGGGAGGTATTTCTAGCCAGCTGTAAGGCTCCGCTTACGAGCCTGTTTGCCACGTAGTCTTTCCTTGGTACCAAACGCATCTGGTTCATGTTCTGCAGGCTCATGCCCAGGTAGTGCGACTGCATGAAAACATGAGAAAGAAAATTGTACAAAATAGTAAAATAATGAATTAAATAGAAATCGTTTGATGACTCACAGATGGGACAAGTTGCTGGATGATCTGATAAAGGCGTTCGGTGTACGAGCTGGCGACAGGACAGCCGCTCAGATTTAAGGTAAACTTGCCCAAAGGGAGGACGTCACGCCTGCTGTACCTGCAACAGAAACCACAACGGTATAAAAACGAGATAAAGAAAAGAAGTTGAAAACATGGCTTAAATGTTACGTACACGTTTGAGATGAGATGCAGCATGAGGTACTCGGCAGCGAGAGCGTCGCCCAGAAGGACATGGGTGAAGTATGAGAGCAGCTCCGCCCTGACGGCGGTCATCTCGCTCAGAGTCGATGATAAAACTGAAGAAACGACGCAAAGAGTTAAATCCAGTCTCTATGGTAACAACAGCAATGTCCAGTCTTTGTCCACAGCTTCACAAATAAATGTTTTTCTCTGCTCTCCCACACAGCTGAAGGGTGATATATTTAATGAGGCTATAAATAAGGTTTATATGTCTGGTTTAAATCAGAATAGCAGGAATCTCTACGCACAGCAGAGGAAAACAAACTAAGGATGGATGGATGAAGGATTGTGCATCATAGAGGTTTGCACCATTAACAGCAAGTTAAAAGGTGCACGCCATAAATCCTCATGACACAGATAATCATTGTTCAGATAGGTCATCTTACTAAACCCGTACTCTCATCGGATTAATTAAACTGTTTAAATTAATTTAATTTAAAGTCGGCTGACATTAAAGAGCTAAAATGACTTAAATTTAGACTTATTGTAAAAATAAAATCACCCCAAAACAAGCCCAGCTTCCTTTACACCACTGAGGGATTAGCGGAACGAGCTCTGATGGTGAAAAGTACGGATGGTGGAGAAATGCTAATCTAACCATATTTCTAGTACGTCTATTTAAAATTAGCAACATTTGACCCATCAGCAGATATGTGACTACATGGAATAAGTTCAGAACGAAGTGAGATGCAGGAAAGAGGCCCTGGCCATCTGAATCAGAGAGCTGCAGTGTTTGTATAGAAGCAGCTTAACCTGCCAAAAACATCCAGTTTATATTTTATAAACACGGCAGTCTTTTGTATTAGTAGTTTCATTACCGCAAAATGGAGGCGACCCGTTTTCTGGAAACATGAATACCTGTAACCTCCAAGACAATAATGCAACTCACACAAGCGACACGTTACCTCATGTCAATACGAGTCGCCTACATGTCAATGCAAAGCATGAAGCTGCGTTTCCTTACAGGTGCTGTTGGCCTCTAAGGTTGCACAGGGCAGCAGGGGGTTGTTGTGTTGCAGCGGCTTGACGTAAAGCATGTGGAGGCGAGGGACGAGCGAGGCCGGCGGGCTGTGCACCCTCTGCTCCTCTGCCGTCTCCATGCCCTCCGAAGGATCCAGGAGGGATGAAGAGGCATCTCTGAAGAAAACCCAGGGATGAGTAACGAGCAGGTAGCATGACCTCACAGTGAAATGTTTGACTTACTTCTCATCAGCCAGAGCGCTGAGAGCAGGACTGACGGAGAGGATCCCGTAGACCTCCAGCGTGTCGTTGAGTTTAAAGCTCTCCCAATCCTCATACACCTGCCGACACAGACACACATCTGCATCTGCTTAATACACACTGTCAGGAAAACAGTTTGAGGAAGAACGCACCTTAACCAGGCAGGAGGGGCCTTTCTCTCCAGGCAGGGGGAAGTTTAGATCCAGGTGGGAAGCAGATGCCACCTGGCAGGATGGGGCCTCTGTCTCCTGTCGCTTACTATCCCCATTGCCTTGCTCTTCTGTTGGACTTTGAGGACCTGTTTAAAAATAAATAAATAAATAAAGGAAGTGTAGCCAGAATGACTTTACGTTGTGAAAAGAGCAGCTCATACCAGCATGTGCCTCCCTCTGCTTCAGTGGTTGAGTGTCCATGTCGTCGTCGTCCTCGTAGCTTCGTTTCTGTCTGCTCGGCACATATGAGGTAGAAGGGACAACTCTTGCTTGATTAACACTAGCATACCTGTGCAGCGGAATTAAGGAAAGCAACGACTTCACGATTTTATGTTTGAGCACAAACAATATTTTAGAAATGAAATTAGGATATCTCCTTGACCCATTGATTTTCTCCTGGGATTGGCACACAGTAGAAAGTCTGTCGCTCTGCAGTCACAATGTTTCTGGAGTTAAAATCCACCTAGAGGAAAGAAAAAAAAAAGGATGGATATCTATCCGACATCTTGGCATCCACTATAACTTCCAGTTGCTTTTTGCACATCTGATCAGTTCAAGTTAATTTTTCCCATAATGCTTTGCAGTTTCTATTCCCTGCTGAGGGATTTATGCACCAAATGATCAACAGAATAGATAATATACTCACCCCACATTCTGTCACGTCTTTGTATTTCCCACAACGCAGCATCTGACAGCAAAATAAGAAAAGAATATCTAACACATTCTCACCTGGAAAGCAACAAGCAGCAAACACATGACAGGGTTGTGCATATGCAAATAACTGCACCAGGGAGGACAAGGAAGCACACACTTTTGCATTTGTGGAGGGATCGACCATCTCGTACACTCCCATGAAGAACTCCGGATCAAACATGTCTTGGATTAAACAGCGAAACTTCACCAGACTATTGGGCTTCAGGTAGTGCAGAGGAACGTCATTCAGGGAGGGAACCTGCATCCAGATAAAGGTGAATATTACCAACAAGGAAATGTGTTCATAAAAGGTGGTGACAGATGTTTGCAGCAAAACATAAATAAGCAAAAAGAAGATGAGTTACCAGGCTGTGAGCTTCCTTCTCTTTCAGCTGATCCTTGAAAAATGAAACCGCTTTCACCTCCCATTCAGAATTTGGATTATTCAGGGAGGCAGCTTTAATAACAAGGAAACATAGTTTTATTTAAACTGAAAACAACATCCATTTAATATTGTTTTTTTTTTTAATAAAATGTATTCAAATAGCTCTGTATTGGCATTAAATGATCATGTGTGTCTATAGATTGATTGTATTTTTTTTTACTATGTAAGTCAAATTAAAATAAAAGAGATATTCCACAAAAATGTAAAACACAAACCAAAAAGACAATATTTTCAAAGTTGTTATCTGAAAACGTCCAATCTAAAAAACTTTAGTTTCCCTGATGATTATTAACTTCCAAGTATATATAAAAAATACTCAAAAAGGTTCGGTAAATGAGGTCAGATATATCTAATTTTGTTCAAAAACAAAATTTTAAAAATAAAATATTTTATTGACGAGTGTTTTTCAAACTTTACTCCAACAGTTATGGCTTATTTAATTAAATGTAGGTTCACATCATCTTTATTTATCTAAACCTGGAGTGCCAACTCCAACTTATTTTGTATTAAAATCACGACATGTACATCCACGTTTGGCATGATACGTAGCCTGGGCTAACTAGCTTGTTTCACGCGTTATCTGCGTTAGTTGTAACTGTCACAGTAAAGTTCCGGTGTTTCTTACCAAACATTTCTTCAACAACCCCCAAAGGGTCGTTAATCCAGTCGTGTGTGGAAGGCATCCCGTGAAAAAAGTCAGTAGAATGTCAAGTTTATTAAAGTAAAAACTGTGTCAATCCACTATATTGTTGATTTTTTTCCCCTCACACGAGCGCAGAACTGAGGGCGGGAATCTTGCGTCACTGGTAAAAGCGCGGGGTGGGTTTGTATTTAACACAAGGACACACCGGAGCGAGGAGCGTTCGCTGTTACTTGTCAAAAATAATGTTTAGCTATGAGCATAGCACTCTTTTTTTTAGTTATATAATAATATGATTATTAGTTAATAAAAGTTACATTTGAAATTATGCATGTTAATATAGCAATTCTAGCAATTTCATAGATCAGATGCAAGAGAGTTTATGATAATCATCCTGGTCGGTAGGTGGCAGTACTGAGCGAGAGAGTGCATTTGTTTGCGTACGGCCAACGAGCTAAGGTCAACTAACCTGCGTTATTTACCTAGATCTATAAACTATATGTCAACCGTCTACATGTTTAATTTAAATGTGTGGATGGTTTGTAGATCTTTAAAAATTTGTAAGGGCAGCAAAAATAAAAAAAAGGCTAACAGCTGAGCTTGTACTGCCACCCTGCTCCGGTTGTGGCTACGTGTAATTTTAGGGGAAAATGGCAGATAGAAAAAATAATAATGTTCCCAACAACAGTGCAAATTTGTTGTTCAGTGCCGCTCCAGAGTTTAACTTCAATTTACCTTTCATGCCAGTGAGCCAGGCCACGGGTCCGGCGGTGTTGTCAGGGGGTGAGTTAAAATACCGACTGAGTTAATGTTTCAAACATGAGTGAGGTAGTTAGCAAGGCTAAGCTAGCTAGCCAACCGACTCATTTGCTGCACTCAGCTGTTTTGATGTGCAAAAGAGGAAGAAACAGTTATTGAGTAGCTTGATGTTCGTACAGCATTTCAGCCCATTTGCCTTGATTATGTTTTCTTTTAAACTGCATGTTTCATCTGACGTTTGTTTTTGTGGATTAAATTTAAAACACTTTCTGTAAATTGCTGCTGGTGGCTACATCCTTTTACTTCCTTATGTTGTGTTCAGGAATTGTATAAGCAACAATAAATTATTTTCTGCCTCAACGTATAAAAAAAAATATGCCTTTCATGCGTGAATAATTTAAGTGAGTAAAATAGTTTTTCTCCATTTATCAGATGATTCCACTGATGTTGGAGAGGAAGACAGTTTTCTTGGCCAAACATCTGGGAATGGACCTGCATCCTCTTCTACATTTAGCTACTTTACCAGCCCTGCAACCACATCCGACCCATTTGCATCCATAGGACATTTGCCATGCCCACCACCAGCGCTATCTGCAGCCCCAACAACAACAGGACCAGTTTCTGTTCCCAGCAACATCAACATGACCACAGCACCCCCCTCTGCAGGCTCACACATAAACCCTCCTCCTTCAATGTATGGCAATACAGTTTACCAGAGCCCCATTGGGCATCACACTCCTCCCCCAACCTCGATGACACCCCCTCCCCAAATGCAGATGCAGAGTCATAATCCATACCGACACACCCCCACCAGTAGCAGAGCCAGTCCTTACATTCCAGCTCCTGAGGTCCTCCCACCAACACAGACACCTCAGCAGCATCCCTACGCTCTCGGCTCTCCTCCACAGATGCTCCCTCCATCAGGACATATGTTTACAAAGGTAGAAAAAGCTTGCCATCACACTAATATATCTTTGATTTATCATTTGGAAATAAAATGCATCTCTGTATTCTCTCTGTAGCCTCCTCCCATGCATACTCAAGGGCCTCTACCTCCACCCCCCACGGCTGGCGCAATAGTTCCTGCAGGTCCCATGATGCCCGTCCACTACAACGTCTATGAACCAGTTCAACCTCACTGGTTTTACTGCAAGCAAGTGGAATCAAAGTGTGTCTGGCTTCCTTTCAGTATCATTGATTCCCTTCAGCTTGAGGAGACGTACAATTCAGGTATGACAGTGTTTGTTGAAGAACTGAGCATCATGCATCATTGTGGAATTAATTAATTGATGAGTTTTTAATCTTCTAGTTCAGCCTGATCCAGAGAACGTGATTGTACGCACAGATGGAGGGCGTTATGATGTGCAGCTGTATGACCGTGTGCGTACTGCAGTGTACTGGGAGGAGGAGCCCACAGAGGTCCGGCGCTGCTCCTGGTTCTACAAAGGGGACACGGATAGTCGCTTTGTTCCATACTCTGAGGAGTTTAGCGACAAGCTGGAGGTTTGTCCAGCTGTCTTTTTATACGAAGAAGCCATATTAATTCATTCTTGTTGCTTTATTAGTTAGATAGGTAAGTTAATAAAGTAAATAAGACACTTTAAATGTGGCGATTTCAGGCAGAGTATAAGAAAGCTGTCTCAACCAACCAGTGGCACCGCAGACTGGAGTTTCCATCAGGAGAAACTATTGTCATGCACAATCCAAAAGTAAGCCGACATCTCACAAATGTTAAATGGTTCAGTAAACACTTTTGTTTTGATGTTATTGGTGGTAAAGATGTGTTTATTTTCTTTAGGTCATAGTGCAGTTTCAGCCCTCCTCAATGCCAGATGAGTGGGGCACAACTCAGGATGGACAGACCAGACCCAGAGTGGTGAAGAGAGGGATTGATGATGACCTTGATGAAGTGCCAGATGGTAGTCTTATTCTTCGTAATGTTCATTTAATGTAATGGAAATACATATGCTAACATTTTCCAAAAGTAAGGGTATGTTTTACAAGAAAAATCCACTTAGATGAAGCATCTGCTTGTGGATGAAGTGCAGCTCAGTTGCATGTTTGTGCTCATGTGAGTCTGTTTCCAGGTGAGCTCAACACGGTGGATCATCTTGTGTTCATGGTTCATGGGATCGGTCCTGTGTGCGACCTCAGGTTTAGAAGCATGATCGAGTGTGGTGAGTAGCGCTCGTTCTCCTCTGATTTAAATCCCCAAAGCGCCTGAATGAACGAAGCATCTTGTCGTTTCAGTGGATGACTTCCGTAATGTGTCTCTGAAGCTGCTGCACAGTCACTTTAAGAAGTCACTGGATGATCACGCTGTTAGTCGAGTGGAGTTCTTACCTGTGCAGTGGCACACAGCTTTACACGGAGATGCCACAGGGGTGGACAGGTGAGGACATTTTAAATGATAAGTTTAGTCATTATTTAAGTGAAAAATGTGTCTGCGCTTGTTGTAATGAAAATCTGCATGGCTATTAACTTGAGCTGTTGTTTTCTGCTTGATTACTCAACCTGTTTGTGTAAATAGGGGTCAAATATCACATCATGACATCCACATGATTCTATTTGTACAAAAGGAGCTTATTTTACTGTAAATAACAGACTTGTCTGTTCTGTTAACTGATCCTGGAAAGACTGAAGGTAACGGTTGTGTCTTTGCACTTAATTTGTTTAATTTAAAACAAGTTTAATAAGGTGACACATATATACTTATAATGTGTATATATGTGTTGAGAAAGACCCCACTATCACTGGGATCTCTGTGTTGTAGTGGAAATATCTAACTCCATTTGTTTTTCTTCTGTTCTCTGCATGTGTTCTGATAGAGATAATATGCACAGATCATGCAGCAGTGCAGGAATGACGACCGGTAGTTTATCATGATGATGCCTTTAAAAAAAAAAACGTAACCATTAATCTTTTATTTCAAGCATGGTAGCACAATATTGTGCCTTTTTTTTGTATGCTAATCTTAACTACCTGTGCATACCCATGTGAAAAAAAAAATTAACAAAATACATAAAAAATAAATAAATAAATAAATCTTCATAGCAAAACAAGTTTTTTAGCTCCTATTCTTTCATACAAAAGCAAAGTTGATGCTTGTAGCTGAGATATTGAATTATGGTGTTGTAAAATGAATGTTAATCACGACACTTATTATGAGTTTTCTTTCTTTTTTCTTTTTTTCTTTAGGCGAATAAAGAAGATCACCTTACCCAGCACTGGACGTTTACGTCACTTTACAAATGAGACTTTGTTAGATGTGCTTTTCTACAACAGTCCAACTTACTGCCAGACCATCATGGACACAGTTGCTTTAGAGATGAACAGACTTTATGCCTTGTTTATGACAAGGAACCCAGACTACAGAGGAGGAGTGTCAGTAGCTGGACACAGCCTGGGTAAGAAACCTAAAAGACAACCGGCCATTTTTTTGTCTTTTATTTCTGTTCTTTATTTTTATTATTTGTACTATTTGTATTATTTTCAGGCTCTTTGATTCTCTTCGATCTGCTTTCTAATCAGAAGACTGTCTCCTCTCCACTGGTCGTGCCAACCATACCCACTGCTAATGGAGAGGTCAACAAGGTCACACAAGCTAATTACAAATTATTTTAATATGTAGTCGACCAGTAATCAGTGAGCAGTTTAACGTTGTGTATTAAAAATCAGAAACTGAATTTTCCACTGAACATCATTCATGTAAATTAGTTAGTTGTCTTCTTTTCAAACTGATACTTGTAAATGATGCCATATCCAAAACGGTTAAATCAATTAACCTCCAACCTGCCGTCCCTGCACAGTAAGGCATGGTGGAAGCAGAAAAGGTGTCATGGGTTAAAATACATGCAGTAATGGTGGATGTTGCTTTCTTATCAGGCATCCACTCCTGTTCCACAGGGGAACAATGCCGTCAGTTCTCCAGCTGTGGAGGAAGAGGAGGAAGAGTTTGAGGATCTTGCTGCTGTGCTGCAACATTTGGGCCTGTCTGAGTATAAAGGCACATTTGACACAGAGAAGATTGACATCGAATCTTTTGTAAGATCTCTTGTTTCGTTGCTTTTCCTAAAGATGCTAGTTTTAAGAGATTTGAGATGATTTGCAAGAAAAAGGGTTGATCACGTGTTTTTACATGATTCTTCCAAAGATTTCTTAGCATTTTGTTTCTTGTCATGTTTTGCTTCCAGCTCATGTGCACCATTGACGACCTGAAGGAGATGGGAATCCCACTGGGTCCTCGGAAAAAGATCGCCAAGTTTGTTAAGGAACGAGTAAACAGACAGGTGAGTTTCTTCACCACCCAGAAATTCTTGAACTTGATGACACAGCCAACTCTGTTTTTGTTTCATGGTGGTTTTATGTGTGCAGGCTGCACGGCAGGATGCTCAGGGAAGGAAAGCAGAAGTTAAAGAGGAGACTGAGGTTGCAGCACCTCCTGTTCCTGATGTGTCCACGAAGAAGCTTCCAGTGGGCAACACCGTCTCCTCCGTGCACGTTGACTACAATTACTTTGAAGTTGGAACGGGGCAGGTAACGTAATCGGATGGAAACTGTTACAGCTGTAAAACATGACATGACGCTTATTTTGAAAGGAAACTGGTGGTTGTCTCGTTGGGCTCCACAGGTCTCAGTGGTCTACCGCTCATTGGACTTTGAACCAGTGAATTTTTTTGCCCTGGGTTCCCCGATCGGCATGTTTCTGACAGTCCGAGGACTGGAGAAGATCGAAGAAACGTATCAGCTGCCCACATGCAAAGGATTCTTCAATATCTATCACCCAGTATGTTGCCTCTTCCAGCATTAAAGCTGTGGCTTATTAACCTTTAAATGCTCAACAAATCACTTTCAGCGTGTTATTTAAAAGATTATTCCCCTTTTTAAAGGCTAAATGAAGCAAAATGCTAGCCTGCTTGTCCTCTTGTAGACCCGAAACATGATTTAAAACATTTATAGTTGATTAAAACTTAGTTTTGTTTGTTAATAATAATCTTTCTTTTAGTTAGATCCAGTGGCGTACAGGATGGAGCCCATGATAATGCCCGACTTGGACCTGAAGCCAGTTTTGATCCCACATTACAAAGGAAGGAAGAGGCTGCATCTCGGTATGATACTGATTATTTTCACTTTGTTTGCCACTGTTTTAAAGACAAATTAGATAAAACCAAGAGAAATGTGAGTTTGGTTGGTTTTAAATATCCACATAGTACTCCTCATATAAGCATAAACCAAATCCAGATTACTGAATTCAGGCTTGTCTTGTTTACCTCTGGGTTTCTCGTCAGGAATTTGGTACAAATAATCACCACAACAGTTTAATCCCAACACATCCTTATCCGCTGCCCTCTTTCCATTTCAGAACTCAAAGAGAGTCTTTCCAGGATGGGCTCTGACCTAAAGCAGGGCTTCATTAGCTCCCTGAAGAGTGCCTGGCAGACGCTCAATGAGTTTGCTCGGGCCCACACCTCATCTGCTCTGCAGGCCGAGTTGGCCATCGTAGCCAATCAGATTGAAGAGGAGGAGAAGCACGCGCATGAAGGTGAGTTTACTCCTTAAGTCACTGTGTTTCTGCACTTTGCATGAATAACGCTGTGCTTGTTTATTAGAGCATAAAATCCCCGACAGCCCTGAACTCCTGAGAGAAGAAGAGCCTCATGTGAAGATCGGGATGTTAAACGGAGGGAATCGGATTGACTACGTCCTGCAGGAGAAGCCCATCGAGAGTTTTAACGAATATCTTTTTGCCCTCCAGAGTCATCTTTGCTACTGGTACATGAGCTTCATTTCTATTAAGTACACTTTCTCAGATGCAGCTGATAAATTATGCCACTTTATTAATAGTAATCAACACATATTTTACTGGTAAAGCAGTAGTTTTTACACTTTTTTCAACTTGTTTTGACATTGAACATTTAATATATATAAATATAACTTTAACTCACAGTTACTCTCATGTATGAACTGAGGATTAGTCAAAGTCAACATTATTGTCAATTCTTCTGGTCCTGGCCCTGGCCCTCTGACTCCCTGATGGCAGCCGACTAAAGAGGCTGTGTGACGGGTGGGCGGGTTACCAGCGATGCCGAGAGCTTTGCGTTTGAAGCTGGTGCATTGGATGTCGTGGAAGGAGGGTAGAGGGGCAACAATTTAAGTTATCAGCTGTTCTCAATATGTGCAGAAGGATCTTGTGGCAGGACGCAGTGCAGGAGCCGTACCACACTGATAGATCAAGACATGATTTCCACAGTGTCTATGTAGAAAGTCTGCATGATGGGGGCCGGGGCTCCAGCTCTTCTCAGCTAGCCGAGGAAGTAGAGGCGTTTATGGCCTTTCTTGGTCAGTAGCTGTTGTGTTAGAGGTCCTCTGAGATGTGTGACCCCTTACAGTTGTCTGCAAACTTGATGAAAAGATTTGAGCTGTGCAGTTGTGGGTCAGCAGGGCGACCAGGAGGGGGCTCAGCACACATCCTTGAGGTACCCCTGTGCTACGAATGACGGTCCTGGATGTGTTGCTGTCTATCCGTACTACCTGTGGCTTCCCGGTCAGGACGTCCAACAGCCAGATTACCAGCGAGGAGTTCAGCCTGTTCAGTTTGGGAACGAGCTGCTGTGGGATGAACGTCTTAAATGCTGAGCTAAAGTCAATAAACAGCATTATGGCGTATTAGTTTTTTAAAGTTCAGGTGAGGGTAGAGTGCAGGGCAGTGGGCCAATATGCAAAGTGGAAAGGGTCCAAGGAGGGGGTGAGGACATTTGACTAACCGCTTGAAGCACTTCTTGAGGAAGGTGTGAGTGTAGTCATTAAAACAGGAGGGCGAAGACTTGATGATGATGATGATGGTGGCTTTAAAGTAGGGGTGTCAAACTCAGGTCCTCAAGGGCCGGTATACAGCAGGTTTTTGTTGTCTCCATGCTCTGACACAGCTGACT
>JBAMIG010000017.1:5817207-5835948 GCA_037177335.1 Kiunga ballochi | reverse complement strand
ATTTGCATCAGGTGTGTTAGTGCAGGTAAACACCAAAACCTGCTGGATACCGGCCCTCGAGGACCGGAGTTTGACACGTGTGCTTTAAAGCATGTGGCAACATCAGCCTGACTCAACGAGGTGTTAAAGATGTCAGTCCCTCAGCACGCAGGGTGCTAATCTAGTATGTCTGGTTTCTGCTTGTTGCTGCATGGACAGTGTTGCGTTTGCACTGAAAAACATGTTTATAGAATCCTAAAGAATAATAATCTGCTCCTCCATCGGTAACATAGCTACTCTGTAGGGATTCTGCTTGTGATTGGTCAGAGCAGGCGTGTGAAAGTCCAGTCCTTGAGATCTACCACCCTGCAACACGTCAGACATTTGATTCAGCTGCGTTGGACACGGGTTGCTAGATCTGAAGGACTGGACTTTGGCACTCCTGGATCAGAGCCAACGGACCAACAATGGGAGAAGTCTGGGTTGAATTACTGAGTTAATAAGCAGCACTAACCACAAGCTTTTAATGTGAAAATAGAATCTAAATTTAGTGGATTTCAATTAAACTTTTATCTCAATTTAAATTTTGTGTTTTGCAGTAGAAAACCCATGGAGCTCACCATTACTGTTGTTTTGCAGGCAATCTGAAGACACAACTCTGCTCCTTCTCAAAGAGATCTACAAGACTTTGGGAATCCACCCGGAACACGTGGCTCATTAACACACAGAAAACAGGCCTGTCTGAATCTTTCCCATTCGGTTTATGTCAGTTCACATAAATATTCTATTATTTCTGACGTAGTTTATTATAAACGGATGAATACATCTGTATTGTACCATTTGTCTTAAATTAAGAAACATAAATGAGTTAGCAGATTGAAAGACTCTTTGATATGACGATTTTTTAGCATAAATTATCTAAATGGTTTAGTTAATAACATGCAGTACCTTATTAAATAGCTGAAATAAGATGGGAACAGTAAACACAGCGTTCTGTAAGTTTTATTTCTTGGCTAAAACTTCACAATAAATCATTACCTTGCTGAAGTTTTTTTTCTGTATGAATACTTGTATTGCTTAGAGGAAGACATTTCTCCTGTAATGTGAAGAGACTTAGACTATCAACAAAAAGCTGTACTATTAGCAAAAACATGGATTTAAAAATAAGTACTGTACAAGATGTGATGCAAGAACTACCTGCTTATTTTGCAAGGAAAATAAAACATCTCTCCCTTCCTTCGTGCACGTCTTTCAGAGCATTTGACCTCAAAGCGGAGAGTAAACCACGCAGCTGTAACATCTTCTCCCATTAGGAGGTGGGCCCAGTTCAACCAGTTGCTGTGGAAACAGCTTAAAACAAATGCAAAACTACTATGTGAGGATGTCATGTTACTTGGGGCCAGTTGGCACAAACTAAATAAATATTTAACTGAGGAAACAAAATATTTACAAGACTAATGTTGCATAACTTCAGCCCAGTATCCCTTATCCTTAAAACAAAACTGTAGGCCTATTATCATACCCTAAACTCCTTTTTTTTGGTAAAGTTAAACACTTTACGTCCACATTGAAATATTGACCAAAAAAAAACGTCCCTTTTCCAACCTAGCCGTCAGTCTGACAGCCTATAAATAAAATACTAAGAACGTTATGCCTCCATACAGAACTCCCAATATGCTGTAAATGACAAAGGTGGTACATTGCCTTGATGTAAAGGTGAGGTTTTTCAACACGAGTGGTCAAGTTATATTTAAATACTTCTGTGTGCAACTTCTTCCTGTTCTCAGTCCTCTTGCATCCGTTTAGTTTAATTTCAAAAGCCTGTCCAAATGCTGCTGTCCATTTCTGACATCGTTTAGCCTCAATCTTTTGGCTGAGATTCAGAGATTAAGCAGCTGAAGCGGTGAGGACAAAAGAACCGCTCCAAGCAAGGTGCAGTTTGCGCCGTGGGATGGCTTACTGATAGATCTGCATTGCTCAAGTTAGTAATTACATGCTTATTGGATAGATTTCAAAGCATAAATGTAAATCGTACTCAAAGACAATACTGCTTTTACATGGTAAATATTGCTAACTTATCGTTTGACTGTAGAATTGTACCACGTTGTGAAGTTTCACATTTTTGTACATTCATTTGTCTGCAGCTGTGCAGTAAAATGCAGAAGTATCCATGTAAACATGAAATGTTTTCTCAACACCTCACAGTCATGTAGAAATGATGCTTAGGCCTCAGTTTTGCTTTGAGTCTTGAAGGCCTGCTTGCGTAGGTGAGCTTCAATCTCCTCTCGAAAAACCAGCATGCCCAAGTGAGGATGGGAGGCCTCGTTCATGGCTTTGGACTGGATGCACATGCGGTACTGCTCCGGCGTCAGCTCGTCCGCACACTGCTTCTCGTGCCACAGATGGAAGAGACCCGACACCGGAGTCCGCATCACTATCATGTCACTACGAAGGTATTTCCTGTAAAGATGGACATCTTCCACGCCCCAACCTTTCACTTCAAGATCGAAACCACCTGGATGAATAAAAATCAATGAAGAAAACATAAAACCTAAGGGTTTTATTGTAGGTAAATATTCTATACTTACCAATGCTTAGGAAATCTGAACGATATTGACAAGTCATCCCGAATCCAAAATCTCTCCAAAAACCAGTGTCTTTTTTGTGGATCTGCAACAAAAGGACTAATTCTTTAAAAATAACTGAAGTATTTATTAATAAAATGGACATAAGTCTCTTCTTACCAGCTGGAGATCAACAGGTGGAGCCAGCTCCATATTTCCATAAACTATAGCAGGATTGTACAGACTGAACACCACTGGATAGAAGACTTTTTTGTCTATAAAAAGCAGAAAACATTAAATCCTCAGGCAGAAACCAAAGTATATAAGCACCACATGATACCACCTACTAGGAGCAGTATGGAGACGGCAAGTGTTGAGGAAGTCCAGTGTAAAATGAATATCCACGTCACAGAAAAACATTAAGACGTCGCCTTTCTTCCACGCATGCGCTCCGATGTCCAAGCCTCGACCGCGGGAAAACTCCTCATCCACAGGGATCAGAGTGTAATTGGAGAAGTTCTCCTCCCTATAACACCACAAACTTGTTTCAGCAAATGGCACACGTTTAAAAGCAAATTTGCATGGATAGAAACATGACAGGACAAACCTAGACGTTTTTTCCAAAGATGACTTCACCTCCTGTAGACCTTCCTGTCCAAAATAAACCACCGTGAGATGAACACGTCTGTCCTGCTGGATGCACACTTCCCTATAAAAACAAAAGGATTTTTCCCTGAGGTTGAGTCTTATTATGATAAAAAACCAGGCTGACATGTCTGAAAACAATTCGAACAAAGCATGTCGGATCATGTTTCAGACAGTTTTTACTGTACCCACCTGAAGTTTTGTAAGAACTGTGAGAAAGTGTCGACTCTGCCTGCCAGTGGCACGATGATGTTGATGATCATTCCTGATGTCTCCACAGATGTGCTTTTGACTTTCATAATGGGACCAAATGGTCTGAAAAGCGTGACGTGGCGAAAGCTGCTCGAGTCTTCTTTGGCAAAAAAAAGTTCATAAAGTGTCCCTTTGTCTCGTTCTGTCCGGTAAAGTCCTGCCAAATGAGAAACGAGCCTACAGTGAGAAAAAAAAAGTTTCAGGAACGACGCAGAGCGATGATGTGTTTCATACCTTCGGTGAAATGGCCGTCTGTGTAGGTTTGTCTCTGCATGGGTGTGTCGTCCTCCACGCCGTCCTCCTCGTCAGGGTTGTTGATGATATCTAGTGCAGCTTCAATAACCTCCACCAGCTCGTCCCTGCGGTCTTTGCGGACCGGTTTCTCCTCTGGGTGCCTCGTCAACCCCATTTCCAACTGGTACACCTTAGAGGAGGTGAAACTTTCAAAGGGTACAAGAGCATACTCGCTCGGCAGACGTGCTCCTGTATTGACCTCAGCTTTATCAATCTGAGAGTGCAGGAACTCCAAAAGGTCTCCTGGCTCTTGGTCTTTATTCTCTCCCAGACCCTGCACCCCTGGGGGCTCCTTATCTTGCAGGAGCTTTAGTTTCTCACTCATCTCCTGAAGCTCCTGTTTAAGCTGGGCAATCTGCCGTTTGAGACTGGAAGCACGGTTTAGGTGTCGCTCTTCCTGTTCCTGCAGCAGAGCCTGGTAGTATTCCTTCCCATAGGTCTCTCCCGCTAGGCCAGGCAGGACCAAGCTGACGTCCGCTGGTGGAGTGCACTCCAGCAGATATGCGAACAGCAGCAACACCAGCAGCAGGAAGAGGCCCAGGAAGAGCCAGCGGACCCGACCCTGGAATGGCAACCCCCGCCTGGGCATCACGTCCTCATGAGACCCAAAGCTGGCAAGTCTACATTTCCAATTTCCTCTGTTCACATTACTCAAAATATGTTTTTATGCATCATTTAGATGTTGTTAAAATGCATTAAGTCATTTTAATGCCAGGATGGTTTTTTTTTCTTGGCTCCAGCTTGTTCATACCATGCCTCTGTCTAAATCCATGCAAAGGCTACCTGTGAAAAAGAAAATAACAGAAGATAATTAAAAAAAGGCACAGATATATAAGGAGACATCTTAACCTATATAAACAGATAAAATAGATCTGCAAATATCAGGCAAGTACAGTTAATACTCTGATACTAATGCAATACAAATAGCTTTTGTAGTTAACCAACCTTTCAGTTTCATTTATCAACATGTTCAATTTATGTTCAGCTTCAACTGTAATTTAACATTTTAAAGGTTTAGTTTAAACCTCACACAACCGGGTATTAGCAACACCTGGACCGCTAGCACAAGGCGGTATGTTCTCAATCAAACAACGGCACAGATGAAACTGGTGAATAGGCGTCAATATCATGTGTTTTTCAATCAACTTCCGGTTTCCCCGAGTTCCGTTTCAAAATAAAACCATGGCATTTTACAATAGTAGCTTATGCCAAAAGGGGAATTAAATATGCAAGCCTTTTAAAAAAACATTTTAAAGAAGTTAAAAATGGTAATCTCCATCCTTTCACAGTGTTTACATTTCAGTACTGAAGATCACACATATTTAGTCAGTTTCAAGCAGTTTTTCTTTTCTAACAACCTGTTTTCACAATTATAAATCAGCTTCAAGACAACTGTAATGAAAATCAGCAGGGATCCAAGTTCCAGGAGGCAGAGTTAGAAAGCACTCCTCGTCCCCCACCCACTTTCAAAGCACACAAAGTAGTTATTGAATTCTTCCAAGCTTAACAGGTGTGGTTTTTCTAAATAACCCAAAAGGAATTCATGGTAGATTTTCCTAATACTTAAACTGTTAATAGTTTTACTAATTTTTATATAAAGTGATTCTGATTAGTTAAAAAAAAGCCATGAAAGCAACTGCTAATTCCCTTTTTTTTTTTTTTTTTTACAGGTTTTATTAACATACATTGCCTGCAAACAAGAAGGCTGTTTATTTTTGTCTCAAATGGAACTTATGTCTGCGGAGACAAGTTATGCCTGCAGAGACAATACTTTAATCCGTTTTAACATTTTCTTTCATGTCATATTGTAAACAGACACCTTGTAAGATTTTCATAATTTCAGTGTAGTTTATTATATATTTAGTTCATACCCCCTATCACTTTTAAGACTTGGATCCTAAATAATTTTCTTGCATTAGTATTTTCTGCAGCTTGAAGTCAATAAGACTGGATAAACACCCATTTAGAGCTTTACCTAAATCACCTCTAAACCTTTGAATGCAAATAAAAGGTGTTCAATGTTTAAGTACTCCTCGTGCAACATGCTGCTCCTGAGTATAAGGATTACCAAAATCAAAGAAGTGTTTGGGTCATGAAATGAACAAATACTAAATTTTCTGGTACAATGACAACTTGTATATATACACAGTACTCTACATAGCGTTGGTCACACTTTGACATCATTAAACAGAGATAACACCAAACACAGATTAGTTAATATATTGGCTTTTTTTGTTGTTGTATACACAGCTTCTACAAACTATTTGAAATTAAGAAACCTATTGAATTACTATTGAATTTCTTAACAATTCTACTGAATCACTTCAGTTGTAATATACACCAGTATACAATTTACACTAGATTTACAATTTACAAGATTCCACTAAAAGTTTGATTTCTTTATTTACAGTAGAATTTACCGATTTTTAGTATTTTGAAAAATCTGAACCGGAAATCCAAACAGCTTAATCGCTAACTTATCGATTTTCAGAGCTCAATTCGCACTATGGTAATATGCACCGAATAAAGCTTATTTTACGAACGGTAGTATTAAAAATGATTACTCACTTTTAACATTTTTTTCCATCTTTGTTTCAGTTCACAGCTGTAAGATTCACAAGAAGACAGCAGCCGAAGGCAGCTTCACTAAATGCCACGGAGCCCAGAAGAGTGGGTAGTCGTAGTCTACTTCCGGCGAGCAAGTAACCAATAGGAGCTTTGAATTTAAATGTCGTCATCAATCACGCCGGTGCTCCTGGTTCACAACATAAACGGCTTACGTTTATGTTATACAGTATATATATATATATATATATATATATATATATATATACGTAAAGAATTTTTAACTTTAAAAACAACACTTTTATGGTTGTTACATAATTCTAATGCATGCACTTATGTAGCTATTATGTTTTTTATTTATGCACATAAACAAAATACAACACTTATCACATTATCGATGCAATTATAACATAAAAGGGTTTAAAAATATAACTTTGATAAAAATTAATTAAACTATGCCAATATTAGCAGTTTTCTCCCTGTGCTTTGTAATTTGTATATGAGAAAGCCTCTAATCTATAATGACACATGACCTGACAACTCCTACTTAAATTAGCACAAAGTGAGTTCTAACTGAAAATGGATCACGTTTAATTTTCAAACTTTTTATGTTATCACTGTGCTTGACACATTAAATCAGGAAATGCTTCCAAAAAGTCTATATTTAATCACTTTTCTTTATTGATTTTTTTCTTTTTAAATTCCTATTAAAGGTGACAGAAGTCTGGATTGTATCCCAGCAAACATGCATCATGAACAAGTTACTCATTTTTAGTCCTTGACAGTTCTTAAAGTAAATATAGCATTAAGTGTGCAATAAAACACATTAAATTAAACTATACTCTTATCTATAATCAGAAACAAAACCATAGTGCAGAAGCAGAAACTACAACTAACTGTGCCCCATGTATTATAACTGTTTAGCCTTTTTTTAGCAGAAACAATGCAAATCATCATTTCTTGTGGAACATTAACATTCTGTTGCATAATTTTTCAGGAAATTCCTTTTTTGCCAGTTTTTTTTTACATTACTTTAAGGCCTATTGGCTATACAGCTATTTCATGGTTGAATCAATGACTGTAAAAAGTCTCAGTTCTATAGTTGCAAAGATGAGCCTAAATCATGACTCTTTCACCACGGTACTTGATGGCTAGTATGAGGTGTTCACATAGGTATGCTGTGTTTGGTATTTGTAAAACCCAGCACAGTCCAAAGGCCATTGTTCTAAAAAGATTGTGATTTGTTCAAATGCAACTTTGCAACCTTGAAACCCTGCTGCCATTAGCATTGACCCTCAGTCCTTATCCTCTCTGGCTGGTGTTTACAGACTTTAGAAATTTTCCTGCTGCAACACATCTGACTCAAACCATTGGATTAATGCATATTTATGAAAAAAGAACACACATTTAAAGAGAGGAAAAGAAAATGAAGAAGGGAGAAAGGCTAAAGATAAGACTGGCTTATACAGGCTGCAGATGGCTCAGAGTAGGTTACAGATAGGATGCAGGATTGATGCTGAATTGGTCGTTGGGAAAAATCTTCCATAGTTCAGTTGTATTTCTTTAAGGTTTGACATGATAAATGGGTCTTCACATGACAGGCCTGATCCTCAATCTGAGCTTAGTTGTACTTTTTTATGTGCATGACTATAAATGATCGTTTTATATGAAACATACAGCATAATTAGCTTTGTATTCATTGGAATAAAAAAAAAAGAAAATCTTTAGTGGCCATTCACAGATACATCTTATCTATGTTGCTGCAAAGATGTGAGTTAAACAGACAAAATGCACATTTTTTAATGTTTATTATTAATTGCAAAATAATCAAATAACAACATAACACTTATTGGTTTACATAATAATTACAGTGAACGAAAATGTGAATTGCAATTTGACACAGGACATGTTGACATGTTAACCTTCATGTCCTCCTGGCGGTGAAACACTCGCTAGATGATATTTAAAAAGTAAGAACAAGAGCAAAACTATGAAAATAGCTTGTGGAGCATGTTTGCACTTCTTTGGCAGCTTTGAAACAAAAAGGGTCTGACTTTTTGGGGAGTGCAGTCCTCTAAAGGAGAAACTTTACATTTCCAGGACCAGTTCAACATTTGGCTTTTGTCCAGTCCAGCAATCTACAATCTGTGATGGTAAAGACGTACCCATTAATTCCTAGGTCGGAATAACAGCTATTGTAGAAGCAGCACAGGCACTTAAAGGACACTGACATACAATCTGGTACAATAGTCATGCAGTGATACAGCTTTGCCAACATGACCTGTGAGGTATTAATTAACACAGTGAAGATAAGAAACGGTCTGTGTCGACCCAGACAGTTTTGCAACAAAAAAAGACCCCAGTTTTTAAAAGCTGAATACCCGTGCAACAGAAAAAAGAGGGAACCAGCTTTAGCATCAGATTCTTTATGTACAGTCTTACAGAAATATATACATCTACCAATTAGTCATCTTTTCTACAGTGTTGCTTTGTCTTTAACTATCAAGCTTGTCCACAGCTTTTGCGGGTGAGGGCAAAGCCATCCAGTTTGCATAAACACTATCATTGGCATATCTTGTAAAGACTGGATTAGTGGCATCATGTCTGTTGAGCGGTACCGGGCTCGTCTCAGGCCAGTTCGGGTATGACATGCCTAAAAATGAGAACATATCATTTTTCTGCACTCAGTGGAATGTAAACAGCGTGCAGACAGTAAGGCTCCCAAATCAAACTCTGTGCTGTCTCCCTGTGAAACAAGCCCCAGGTTGGGTCTCAGAGGTAGAACGTTATGGCTTTGTACACCATGATTGATTATTTATTAGTGTTTTCATAATATATCATGGTTATAATCCTATTCATGGCTTTAAAATTTACCAAGAGCAGTTTTTTTTCTGGTTTCTGTAGATAAATGATTTTTATTCTTTATCAGTGTCACCAAAGAGTTGACTTAAAAAGCCTTACTGTTCCTCTGATCAAACAAAATAAATTACTAATACACATATGAAAGTCAAGACATTAAAGACAATTTGGACCTCAAACCACAATGAATGATTGAATCAGTGAGGATCTGTTTCAAATGTTACAAATTGTTTCCTCCAAAGCAAACACATATTAAAATGATGACGTGTGTGAATGTGATGGCGCAGGAAAATGAGCTACATACAAATCAAAATGCAGATGAAGCATGAGAATGAGTAATGGAGTAATAAATAAGAATAAAGGGGGATATAGTCTCTTTACAGATGTTTTTTTTTTTGGTCAGCATTCATGTACATTAGAAGCAGGTCCAAATAAAACAAAGAAAACGCCAAGAAACGGGATCTTTTGTCACTGAACCTCTCATTTACGGTGAAATGGGAGATATGTCAGCTTTAAACAGCAAAAAGGCATGCCTAGATCACAGTCACACACACTTGACTACGGAAAAGCCAATCACAGCTTGCCTAAAACAGCGCTTGTGTTGTGTGTCTTGTTTCTAAAATCGAGTAAATGCATGGGAGATTCTACCATAGAGCTTGTTTTCAATCCATGTGGAGGGGAGGGTTCGAGGGAGAGGGGCGTTATTACAGTCCACTAGTGGTGTGTCCTCTTCAGAGAGGGCGTCGTCGTACAGCAGGGCATCAGCTGGGGTGGACGCCGCCAGGTCCAGGTAATCCTGGAGAGAACAGATGAGGGAGTGATTAGGCTGATTAAGGAGCCGAGGAGTCAATGCGCACTGCGGATGAGCTCAGGCTAAAGAGCAGAAACATGCACTGACTGCTGGATCCTGCAGGCTTTGGATCAGAAAGCTGTTTTATTAAAGCGATGACAGTAAAGAATGGGCTGATTCTGGGATGCCTGCATTCTTGCCTCCTCAAATGCTCTATTTTAAGCCTCACTTCAACAACAGCGGCCTGAGTGCTGTGCTCTGTGATTACACTGCCCAAAATCCCATTTTATATCACTTTTCCAAGACTAATTATAGTATTCAAAGTGTTTGGAATGAGTGTGGCCTAAAGCTAACCAAAAAAACCCCTCAGTAAGCCCAGTAAGACTCTACGTGGTAATGGATAGCCCATGCTAATGTGCCTATGATTTCTGTGAAATAAACAGTAACAATGCTTATCACATCAATGCACGCTTGAGAGTCATTTTATGTTCAAGAGTGCAACATGAGGTAATGCTCACCCAGCTGAACACAGATTAAACTATTTTTTGGGACAGCTGCAAATTTGTAAAAGCTGAAAAATATTCTGACAACAGGTCTCAGAAATGCATCAATGCTCTTTAGTCATCTCTCTTTCAGTAAAGCTTCTTCAGTGAGCTAAATGTAGTATCGTAAAGTATTTTAAAGCCATACCCGACTTTTCACCATCATCTTTTCCAGTTCTTTGCTGATGTCTGCAAATGTTGGCCTCTTGTCTGATTCTTGTTTCCAGCATCGAAGCATGAGGTTGTACCTATGGAGGAAGTTTCACAATATGTTTAGTTCAATTATCCCAAAAGAGGTGTTTTAATGACTGGCTGTCTTATTGTGGAGGGCCAGAGAAGGCATGATGGAGTAAAAAGAATATAAAGCTCACATTTCCTCAGAGCAATTCTCAGGTTTCTCCATCCTGTATCCTGTCTTGAGCAGGTTAAACAGGCGTTCGGGAGCTATACCGGGGTATGGATTCCCTCCCAGTGTCACTATCTCCCATAATAGCACACCGAAGGACCAACTGAGAAAAATGTGTGACATCACAGGAGGACAATTCAGTAAACGGAGAGTGATTATCTTCATAGTCATATAATAAGTCAACTTTCTCTTTTCACCTTCTTGCTGAGAGCAGAATCAGATGCTTATATGTTAGATATAATAGCAAGTAGTTAGCCTAGCTTAGCTTAGTTTTTCTTAGCTTAGCTTAACGTTGAATAAAGGCTGGAAACCTTGTCAGAAGTTTGAAAAAAAGCTACATTTGTGAAGCTAATTGAGTATTTATCTTACCTTGAAATGTTTTTCAAAGGCACTTTATTACATTAAGTCTTATTAATGTGGAATTTATAAAAAAAAAAAAGCATTGTAAGTACTTGTAAGTTTTATAATGTTACAATACGGCAGAGTCAGACAGTTTCAGGTCTCTTTGTTTACTTTGTAAACACTGCAAAAACTGCAGGGGTGTACATTTAAAAAGCTATTTTCTATAAATCATTCATTCATACTCACACATCACTTTGTGTTGTGTAAATGTGATCAAACAAGGACTCTATTGCCATCCACTTGACAGGTATACGACCCTGGTGAGTAGTGCGAAATATTATTAGATTTTTATTCTCAAAGCTGTAATAATCAGCCAGAATTAGTACTTTTCTCAACCTTGCTCCTCTTAACATACGAGTCCTCCTCATAAACATCTCTCGAAAGGCCAAAGTCAGAAATCTTCATCTTCCGTCCTTCAGCTACCAGAACATTTCGAGCAGCAAGGTCTCTGTGAACAAGCTGGTGGACACAAAAACACATTTAAAACCCTTCACAAGCAAATGGCCTCAAGTCCTTGTAGCATGGCAAATATAAACCTAAATAAAATGTCAGATCTTCAATATAAGTTTGAATTGAACACATATTATTGAACTCTTTTAAAATATTTTATTTCTTCCCTAAATGTCTTTATAAGTAATCTATTAGATACCTTCATTTCTGCCAAGTACTGCATGCCTCTGGAAATCTGCCAAGCAAAGGAGATCAGGTCTCCCATGGTAAGTGCCCTGTCATCTGGGTTTTCCAGGTAGCTTGAGTTTCGGTTTGCATCCCTGCCCATGTAGCTCGGGCCAACTTTCCGGCTCTCACGTAGGAAATTACGTAGTGACCCAAACTTGGCATACTCAACGATGAGATACAATGGACCTATTGAGAGGAATGGAGCGCTACGACTCAGTGTGCAAGCCGCATAGCGTAACAGAAAGTGGCAGAAGGACGGAGGTTTTACCATCTTGGCTGCACGCTCCATACATCTTTATGACATGTGGGTGGTTGACCTGCTTCAGCAGAGTGAATTCTGACAGAAGGTCCCGCAGCTCACTGTGTGAAGCATTTTCTGTTACAGAGGAAACCAGTGGATTGTTATGAAGAAGCATCTGATTTATAACAGTTTCTTTCAGGCTTATCTGGCCTTTGCAAGGCTGGATTTACCTTTAAGCATTTTCACAGCCACAGTGGTGTATCCAGCTTTTCCTTTTAGCCTGAATGCTGTCGCCTTGACAACTTTCCCAAACTCTCCTTCTCCTAAAGTCTTGCCAAGCACAAGGTTTTTACGAGGAAACTCCCACTTCGGATCCTCCTGAGGAGACAACATAATGACAGTTGACTTCTCAAAGCATCCAACACACAGAAAGAATAAACACCACACACTGAAATAAGCTTACAGGTATTTTAAAGGTGTCAGTCTCAATGGATTCCTGAGAGCCCCGGCGTATATTATTTGCAGGGAAGCTGATGGGATAGGCCTGAGCTGGCCGGCGGAAAGTCATCTCAGCAGATGCTATTGGGGCTTTGGATGAGTTCTTCTGGTAACGGTGGATAAGGTATGATGATAGGAGGATGGACACAATGAAGGAGAGGAGCAGAGCTGTGGCGATGATGGATTTACACATGACGTTACATGGTGCCTCTGGGGAAGAAGCATGTTGGACTGTGACTCCTATTTTCAAGGAAAGTATTTCTGTTCCACCATTAAGGTGGAATAATAGAAGACTACACAGAGCACGGTTTTGTTTTTGCTTGTTTTTTTTTTACAGGAGCTCACCATCAGTAATGTCCTTTTCACAGAAGCATCTATCAGGAATGCAGGAACACGTTCCATGTCCGGCTTTAATGCCGCTTCCACTCAAGCCTTGCTCGTACCCTCCGATTACAGGATTCCCTGAAAATACGAATAAAACATAAATGTCTCGTTCATGCAGGGCGGTTATGAAATGCATCAGTATTTCAAAGAGCAGAGCATTTGCTTCTCACTCGTGCAGTCCTGGGGGCATATGGACATGTCTTTCCTTTCCACTGCATCACAAATGCTATCTGGACATGTCCTCAAGTCTGGGGAACACGTGGAATAACTTTCCGATATTCCTGGAGGATAAACACAAAGCAGGAGGCAAACATGAGCAGAAAAACATATCCTGGCACATAGCACAAACCACAGTTATTTGATAGTTTAAGAGGAAATTATATGAGTGAAATAGTTATAAATCAACGTGTTAATGTTAAAACGTTACATGAATCTGAAACAAACGCAGGCTTGAATCATTCGGAGGTGTTTTGTAAAAGAAAATGTACCTTTCCCAGTGCCTTGCCTCCACTGACACCTCCCCGTTGTCACCCCCAGGCCTAGGGAAGACTCACAGTCTCCTCGTAGTTTGTTCTCTGCACAGGACAGCAACGTCCGGCTCTCCTTGTCGGCCTTGTTTGCTTCACAAAACAGACCCACAAGAACATGTAGCTAAATCTTTCAAGGATATTTGGAATAGTAAACTAATAAAAAGCATCTGCACATGTGCTTAATGGGAATTAGTTAGAAAATAAAATATGTGACATGTTATTAACTAACACATTATTAGTTAAATTAGATTATTATTATTAGATTAAATTATCATATGGGAACTGAACAATCAGGTTTTTACCTTCACCATCGAGTACAATGTGGATTTGAGTGCTAGCCTCCAGTTGTGTGTGTCCCTCCTGAGCTACAACAAGGTACTGCAGGTCCTGGCACTCAGACCTGCGCAGCACTTCAGAGTCATTCACATATAGCAGTCCCCACATTGTTTCTGGGGCCTGGGTGATGCTTATGGCGGAATAGCAGGACAGCAAGTCTGCAGAAATGTTTCTGTCTGGCACCTCCAGCTGATACATCACACTAAAGCCATCAAACTGCAGGCAGTTTTCCACACAAATTCTGCCAACCTGATGAGGTGTAGATGGAAAAGTGACCATTAAAAGATGATATAAGTGGAAAATGTATGATGCAAACACTTCTGCATGGACTAATAAATCCCAGTTAATGATTTTTTGTGTTTCTTTAACTGTTATAGTAACTGGTTGTTTTATGTTTATGACACACTGTGGTAGAAAAGTGCAAACTCATCCTTTACTCCAGATTTGCAAAGACCTATGGTTATTTTTAATGAATCACACAAACATGATTTAAACTTTTCTGTCCATGGATGGGTGTCAACACTTGCATCACATCATCATGAATAAAGGAGTAAAGAATAGGTTTTAAAGCTAAATTAAATCTTGAAGCAGGGGACTACAACATGTATTAAATATCTTTAAAATAGACTTTTATGAATATTAAAGCATGTGCAAATGAACAAAAGTTATTTTGACTTGAAACTTACTGAAACAACAACAATATTCATTATTATTATTATTTACTACTACTAACTAGCAAGAAAAAGGAGAAAAAAACATGTTATGTTAGAATATTGTTGGATAAAATAATAGGGAATAACAGATACTGACAAAACAATAAGAAATACATAATAACCACTATCAATAATGAGACTAAAAGGGTAATGATAACAATAAAAAGCAAACTGCTTTTTACTTTTTATCAAAACTTTACAGTAAAACAACTTACAACCATGTCAGTGCAGTGAGAAATGACTAAAAGTCATCTTGATATCATGCCAGCAGCACAACACCAGAAAAGCTTTGCTAACTAACACCTATATGGCCTCTCTTTAGGAGATGAGATTCATTTAACTGCTTGGATAAAGCAATAAAGCAAATGTGGCTTTTTTCCTACTCATTTTGAAAAAATAAATTCAGTGTTTGTATCAGAATAAAATACGCATGTTTTGATCACTTAAACCTAAATGATGACATAAACAGTCCCAACTTAGCAAACAGGCTTTGTAACTCTATAGAGCCTCTCTTTATACTCTTTGGCTTGTATGGGAAGAATATTTGGCACACCTGTGAATAAATTGAAGCTCTGCGAGACAGCGTGAAAATGAACGTGATGTTGGGGAAACGGATGTAGACGGGTAAGATGGTGACATTAAAGTGCAGCAACACGGTTCCCTCCACACCAGGATAGGTGACGTCATTGACCTGGTAGTCGAAATATATGCTCCTATTTTCTGTCACGTACAGGTTTCTCTTTAGGACGAGCTCTGAAACAACAAGAAGACCATTAAACATCTTTCCTTAAACGAATGGGTCTGTTTTTGCGGCTTGTGGATGTCTTACGATAGTCATGGACAGACTCCCGAACGTGTCCAAGAGCAGCTCTCCTCTCATTAAAGGTGCGTTTAATGTCAAACGTCTCCTTAATCCAGGGGTCACTGTTGAGCAAGGTCTCCACATACCTATTGTGGCTCTGATCCCTTGGAAAGATGGTGGTTAAATCCCTGTCAAACACAAATAAGTTGCCAAACGTTGCACCCTGGAAAAAATAAAAGTCAAAATAAGGCTTTTGAGTTTTAGGAAAGAATAAATTTTATGCAAATTTAAACAAGTTTTCTCACTTTTGTCCGATTGAAGCTGATTACAATGTCTGCAGTGTCAGTGCCATTCACATACGGCGCGTTATCGTCCTCATCATCAACATAAACGTCCAGTGAGGTTCCTACATTCACGATGCGGGTGTCTATTTGAACTGTGCAAACCATTATGAGTCGGTAGCATTCGCTTTCTTCTCGGTCCAGTGGTGCAGTCACAACCAGCTCTGTGGTGTTCTCATTTACAGCAAAAGGTGCCGGAGAATCTGCCAGAAAAAGGCTATAATGAATGTTGTTTACAGCAAAACTTTCTTTTTTTATTCATTTTTCTCCCAGATACTGCTTAATCCAACACAGAGTCCAAGAGCTGGAGCCTATCCCAGCAGTTAGCAGGTGAGAGGCAGGGTACACCCTGGATAGGTTGCCAGTCCAAGTAGTTAGAAGCATTTTGGAACATTTTATGTTTGCATATAAAAATATGAGCTCATCTTGAATTTGAAGCAACACATCTGATGGGACTGTAATGTTTGTATACTTTTAACAACAGCATATGAACATCTGGGACCAGAGGAGGCCATTTAGAGTGGAGTGTTGGCCCAGTCTTGTCTGAGAGATTTCTAGCTGCTCAGCAGTGTTTTTTTTAGGTTTTATAAAGCATCAAATGTTTTGACTTGATAAAAAAAAAAATCATCTGGATGAAAATATTTGTTTGGCTAACGATGCTTGCATATTTGCATTATTCAACTATGCAGCACTGCTAAAACTAACCAGAGACTGAATATTGATATATAGCTTTTTTTATTAGTACACATAAATGTCCTGAGATTCTCTAAATGTTTTTACACTGCAGATGGCAGTGTGGATAATGAGCCGTTACGGTTTTACATTGAGAAACATTTTTCTGAAATGTAGACACTGCAGAACCATGCCCATCTTTGCAAAGACTCTGCTTCTCCTACTGGAGAAGGAGAGGTACTAATTCCACATGCACATTTACTGAAATGTTCTTTATTGAAAACTAAAACATGATTATTGGCCTTTTTTTTTGCCAGTAGTAAACAAAAATTTCTCAACTTGGTGTTGCAAATCATGCAGTTAGGATGCCGATTTCCATCACTCCCATATGTACAAATTCATCTGAAAGCTTTTTTTATTGGCTCAACGTAGTATGAATTAGAATATTAGGAAATATCACACACCATACCATCGACTATCAGGGGCACTAAATTCCCCACTGCACAGATAGGCTAAGCAATGATGGCCAAGTGGAGCGTGTCATCATAACCTTGAGACCAACTCACCGAACCCTTGGGGTTCGACTGAACACAGGTTAAGAACCACTGTTGTGCTCCTGAACCTCATTATCTGCAACATGCTTTTCCAGCTGCTGCATATATGACCAGACTTATGCTGGACCCATCTTTTTATGCTACCTCCATCAGATTTAAAAAATTTGACATCAATTACCAGATGTCTCAATTTCCACTCTAGATGTGCTTCTATAATAAGCTGTGAGTAAAATATTATTTTATAAGCGAGACAAACATCACATTTTGTTTTTTATTTGCATTTTAAAGAGCATCTAAACTTTTCATGGTTGTGTGAGAAAGAATGGGTTACATCATCTATCAGGTGATACATTTGAGACTTACCTGATTCCACGCTGTAAGAGATGGTGTAGTTGGGGCAGACATTGAGTCTTGTGAGGCGCCGCAATTGCCGGATGGCCCCAGGGAACCTGTTTTCTGTGATGTGAGGGTTTGCCGTATCTCTGTGCGGGAAGCAGAGTTCCTTCATATCTGTCTGAGCACACTGTGGCATTGTGGCATTGACAAACTCCAGGGTGATCTGAACGGGTTTTCCCATGTTGCAATGGGTCTTCTTGGTGAAGTTATTCAAAGCCATGGCTTGAAGGGGCAACCTTTTTACAGGCCTTGGACTTTGAACTGATGAAACCCAAAGCCAAAACAAAAAACAAAAAGATGCATTTTAATCTCAGACAGTGCTTTTTTTTGATGACTTAGCTCTTCCTTGAGTCTGTGCAATTACATTATCTTGCTGAAGGCAGAGAACGAACAGAACCGAAGCATTATTAGTATGCAAAGAGCGTAAACATTAAGGGTTTACTCTCATATGCTGAGGAACCTGGCATTGAAATGAGACTTTGCATTAGCAACAAAAAGCTTGGATCTAACTTACACAAGGCAAACTCTGCTTCTCCCAGTGTTTTGTTCAGGAGTAGTACCCCAGTTTTGATGTCCATGTGGAACCAGGAGCTGTAGAACTGATGCCTCCAACACAGGTAAAAGTGTGGCCGCTCAGAGGGGCCGTCCTGCATGGCGTGGACCTGGAGGATCGGTGTTCCTGCTGGCTGGCCAACGTACACTGTCTCAGTGTACCCTTTCTGAGGGAAATACAACCCTGTCACTCCTACAGAGAGATGACAAGAAATAACCCAATGTAAAATAAACACAGCTAATCAAATTAAATACAAGGGAAACTTATATTCCTCCTAAAGATGACATTGTTTTAATGGATAATAAAGGCCTGACTGTATTATTACAAAGATAGCAGCTGTTATTATCTTGTTTTGGATGATTAACTGTGGAAACAATAACCGCTGACAATGCTGTCTGTCCACTAAATGAAAATGAATACATACATGGAATATGACTGGTCACTACATCCTTTTTCTCCCTTGTTAGCGGAAATTGAAAGGAGAGTTCAAATGACACTTAATGCAGCTTTTATAATGAATTTCTCATGTGGTCAATAACATGTGGTTTCCGATTCTCCTTGCGTTCACCTTGAGAAGTTTAATTACGAGGGATAACATGATAGGGCTGAGAAATGAATCATTACCTGCCAGAGGGTGTGTGTGTGTGTGTGTGTGTGTGTGTGTGTGTGTGTGTGTGTGTGTGTGTGTGTGTGCTGGGGTAATCTATAAAGCACTGTAGCACACTGTGTGTTTTACAGGAAAATG